>JAAAKG020003414.1:0-21629 GCA_010014905.2 Druon quercuslanigerum | reverse complement strand
GATAAAGACCTCGTTGTGCATGGTCGCACTAACTAGTGAAATTTTAATGGGCATGTTTAGTTTGATTCTTAAAAAAACAAGAAGTGCTAGAATGGACTTTGTAACGACTTTGCACTTTATCTAACGATAAAGACCTCGTCGTGCAAAGAAAGTTCTTGTCTTGCTTTTCAATTATATTGGAGGAGAATCCAATCCTTTTCTTTTTAACGAATTATTAAAATTTGAAGTACGCAATCATATCTCGCTTGAGTGAACTCACAGCCCATAGTTTATTACAGAAATAAAAGTGATTTAGAATTTTTATGGGTTAACCTAAATGCTGTTCTTTAAATTATTCAATTTTGGTTATATAATGGTTAGGGCTTGTTTTAAGGTCCTTTTAGTATTGGAACCAATTCACATTGTTGGTTGCAATTTACTGGACAGGAAAAAGTAAAGGTAAATTAAACGAACCTCTCAATGAGAATAAATATCATTGAGATAAGTTTAAAATGTCACACCACTCATATTATCGTTGTCAGTTCTAAATTAACTATTCTAAATTAATTGTATTTTTACTAATATAAAACATTTCCATGAATACACGCTTGTAATTAGATGATTCTTCAGCAAGAATAGTAACATTATCAAGATCGACCGAATGTCTGTTACAAGTTGCGTGTCTCGCAAGGCCAGAGTTAAGCCTGTTATTTGCACAAGCTCTGATGTGCTCTTTGATTCTTACATCTATATATCGCTTTGTTTCACCGTTGTAACATTTATTATAATCTAAACGTGTTATTTTATAAACTAAGTTAGTTATTGTATTTTTGGGAATTTGATCTTTTTGATTGCTGATACAGTTGAATGGATTTTTGACAGGTTTAAAAACGATTTTAGGGTTATGTTTGGAATACAGTCTTTGGAAGATTCTGGAAATTTATGGATTATATGGTAGAACAATAGAACGCTCCATATTTATGTCACTGTTTAATACAACGTTACTCCGCACACAAGGACAAAGTTATTTATTAACACTTTGATTGATTAGTTTTTTGACAAGGTTAATTGGAAAACCATTAACTTTTAGTGTGTGCGAAACAATCTCCAAGTTTTCTTCATGGAAAGAAACATGTGATAGTTTAATAGCCCTGTCGACTAGACTGTTGATAATACTAGTTTTTAAGGAGGACAAGTAATACGTATAAAATGCGTAATACGCATAAAATACGTATTACGTATAAAATACGTATTAAAAAGATTTTTGAAAGGTTCAATTTCATCATGTGGGAGACCAGATAAAATGTCATAGATGTAGCGATAGAAGAACAGTCGGGCTCATTTTTTATTTTTAGTCACAATTTCATGTTCTGAAACCTCCGTTACCCAGTTAGAGACTGCAGCAGAAGTAGGTGAGCCCATATGAACGTCGTAAATCTCTTTGTAGAATCTTCCTTGCAATGTACAATAAACATTTTGTAAACAAAATGGATGGATCCAAATGGATGTTGGTACCCAAAATTGCTTTTATAGGTTTTGCCGTAAATCCTACAAGGTAATATAATGGAGCACCCACAAAACATGTGACTGGACGTAACGAGCAGTCGAGATTGTGAATAACAGGCAGCTGATATTACTGTGGGACGTGTCAATTAGTGCACTTCAATATTCTAATGGAATCTAGGTTTATGAAACCAAGAATAAATAACTCAAATTTTAATTTGTTAACCCTAATTTATATTTTTATAGCAAGATCTCTATTTAGTAATTAATAAGTAGATGAGTCATTTAGAAGAATTAAGGATTTACTATTATTGTATGTTCCCAAAAAATTTGCTAAAAATACTACTCTGACTTTCAAAGGATTTGTATGTTTCTTTAAATTCTGATTCGAATGATATATGCTTTTAGGAGTTAATATTCTCATGAAAAATGGAATATAATAATTCTTCAAAATAGGGCAACTTTGACCAAGCATATTTTTGACATCATTATCAATGACTAAAATTCAACGAATATTCCTGCTATCTTCTTTATTTACAAATCAAAGCATACCACATAATTTATAATTATTAATAATGCTTTCACATAAGATAGTCGTAAGAAGTAGAAATAAAGTTTGAAATTTTGACAATGCTGTATGTGAATTTTCATCTGATCGAAGCATATCATAGAGATAGTTTCGAAATATACTGAAATATTGCTTTAGAAATTTTAACACCTGCAAAAAATAATATTTAACAAATTTCTGCTTGTTGTGTTCCATGCTTTCACAAGTTCAAATATTCATAACTTTCTTCGAGATTTTTTTTCATTTAATGGGTGAAATATACACGTCATTTGAAACACCTTGTGAAACAACACATTTCTCCGGAAAGCGATTCTACAACTAATGGTGCTTGTTTTTACAACCATAGGGTATTTTTTCGCGTACAAAGGGTTACAGATTCAGGATAAATTTTGAAGTTTTTGAAACAATTCAAGTAACATTACAAAGGATTGAAAATAATGGGAAAAAATATTACAACCTTTTTCAAAATTCATTTTATTAATTATAATACATTTTTAGTGAACTGGCAGACTTTTTTTAAGAGAATTGAGAAAAATTAGATAAAGTTCATAAAAATTCAAGATGCATTTAAACAGCAGTCAAGTAAATTGAAAACGATTTAAAAAAAATGGAAAACTTAATTGAATTCATAAGAATTGACAAGGATGTAGGATAAATTAATAAGACTTCGGGGCGAATTTCAAGTTAATTGTAAAAAATATTTGAAAATCTCTTCAAATCTTCGAAACCCTACGAAATCTCTCATGTCCCTAAATTAAAATATCATACAATATTTGAGTATTTAAAATCCTTTAAACTACTAAAATAAATAGAAATATATGTGGGAAATTACATTAAAATTTAATTAAATTGGAATTAAGTTACTGAAATCAATACAAATTTTCTTTGTAATCTTTTAAATTAGCGTGTACTATATGTAGACATACTTTAATCTCCTTTGAAATATTTTAAAGCTGCGGAAAATGCCAAGGATTTTGACAAAAAATACGTTACAATTATATTTTAAAGAAAAAAATGATATTTTTTGAAAACATGGAAAATGTATTAAAGTACACTGATAGTTTTTAAATCACTCAAAATCATAGAGATAATATAAAGTCGTATAAGATAATGTTAAATCTTTTTAAATCTTTTAAAATCTCACACTTCCTGTACAATCGTTTGATATCTTCAGACATCATAGAACGTTGTTCATCCTAAAATATTGAAAAAGCTTTAAAATTACATCCAAATAATGAAAGTAATAAAAAAATTCATTAAAATGTTTTTAAATCACCTAAAATAATTCTAATTAAAATCTGCTGAAAAAGCCTTTGCAGATTACAAAATACCCTAAAATCTTACAAATTTCTTCAAATTATTGAAATCTATTTCAAAGTTCTCGGAATCTTGATAAATTTATAGATGATAAATAAATCATTTAAAATATTTAACATATTTCAAAGACCTTAAGATAATTCATAAATAGGTATAGACGTGATATGAATAGTGATTAACACATGAATTTTTTACACCATCCTTTCGTGAAATATAATGCTTCTTTGTGACATGAACTTTTTTTAACGACTATGGTTTCAACTGATGATCAGTTCGGTCACCTGCTAAACGCCTTTTTCAAACCACCCTATTGCGTACACAATCCATTATTCATAATTGTAGTATAAATCAATACTATAAAATTTAAACAATTCGCTATCCTAACGCAGAAATGTTTCCTAAACAAATGTCTAATTACAATAAATTTCGGCTTATGATGATTATTTCTAAAGTTTAGAAAATGAATAGGCCTGAACCTTGATGAAAAACGTACGAAAACGTACGCCAGCGGTGTGCCAGTACAGATCTCGTATTGGTGTGTAGCACCTCACCAGTACCGCAAGGCAATATACTATGACGCGTTACCAGCCAGTAATGGCCTAGTATAGATGCCCAGTACAGCGCCAGTAGTGTATTTCCACCTTGGTTTGTGTGAAACCATTATCAGCAATTATAAATTATGTGGTATGCCTGGATTCGTAAGTAAATAAGGTAGAAGGAATATTTGTCAAAGTACATGATATCAAATATATTTCGAAATTACCTCCGTTTCGATCAGACGAAAATTTAAATAGAGCATTTTCAACATTAATGAGAAACTATTGTTAACAATTATGACTCGTGCGATATGCCTGGATTCGTAAACGAGTCAGGTAGATAAAGTTCTAAAGATCAACTGAGATTGAACATATTGACCGATTTTTATCAATCTTTTTTTGATTTACTCATGATAATATAACGAGACTAATGCAGTATATTAAATTGAATGAAATAATATTGTGAAAAATTCGGATTTTTCTCCGCCGTGTCTTATCTCAGACAATGGGAAGGTTTTACGAGGCCAAAAAACGTTCGATCGACAAATTATTACCCGCCGTTTCCAGACAATGCTTGACGCAAGGTGATGGTCCCCTCATGATGACTTTTTCCCAGGCAATTGTTTTCAAACTTTTTTTACTATGTAACTGCTTTTTCTGAAATTTTTCCAACTATTATTGGCTTTCGAAATTTTTTTTCACTAAAAAGCTCCATCCTTGGGGCGCGCTTATCATATTTCTGTTTCCCTCTCGCACACATAACTCGAGTTCCCACGGTATTAAACAGCCTTCTTAAGAAAAATCTGATGTTTCAAAAGATCAATAATTTTATCTTGTTGTAAACATGCCTTTAACTCACTTGCGATTCTGGAAATTTTTTACTTCAAAAAATTAGCATCATTTGAGACATCCTTATTCAGTAAATTTATTAGTGACAGTTTAAAATTGTTTAAAGCATGTTCAAATTTTCTATTGCAAAAATTACTGTGAAAGGTAAAATCTCGAAATTTGTTATCAAAAAAAAAATAAGGTAAAATATAATTTCTTCTGCAATCAATTAAAAATTTGTTTGAAGGATACTGCCTCCTAATTTTTTATTGATATCACACCATAATTTAACCTCCCTGATGGCTTCAGGACCATATGCAACTTTGATCTAATAATTTTTAGTTGACAGAAAAATTAAACGTATTTTAGTTAAAATATAACGTATATTAGATTATAGTTATAAATAATAATAGAGTTCAAATGTGACATTTGAATTTTCATTCTAAAAGACTACACAATATGAATTATTACATTGAAATTTCGACACAAAAATACGAAATTTCAACAAAGTACATAAATTTCATAATAACAATAGTATAATATGTTTGTAAATCATCAATGAAATGATTTAATTTTCATTTAAATCAGTTAATTCTTAAGTAAAGAGGATAGGGATTTTCAAAGAAGTAGTTGAATTTTAAACCAAATGAAGTAATTTTAAACAAAGTACTTCAACATTCGACCAAATACTTGCATTTTGTTTACATGAATTGTTGATGCTGAGTTTTTCTGATATTTGTGGAGAAATTTGAGGTGAGTGGATTTTGGATGTGTGTTGAAGGGTTTGTTTGTGAGAGATTATGTTAGGTTAGGTTGGTGTAAGATTTCTGACAGGATGGGAGAATTGGGTTGGTCGGGTTGGAAGTAGGAAGGTGGGGTAGAGACGGAGAAGGCAAGTCAGGTGCTAGAACTCGACGATAGATAGAGGCAGGGAAGGATAGAAGGCAGGAGCGTTTGCATTGGATTCATGGCTAGCGGAGCAAGTAACATTGAGGAAAAAACGGAATTAGAGCAGGAAGTTTTTAGTACACCGAAAGGGATAGATGCAAGAGATAAGCTCCGTTATCTTGTCTAAAACGTATCTCGATCAGGTTGATTCACTGAAAAATATGTTGCGGCTTGAAGAGTTGCAGTCAGCAAGGAAGCAGTGAATTGCTTCTAAACTTGATTCATGGGGATCATCAGGGAATAGGTGGGAAAGGTCAACGACTATGAGTTTGTCATCGTTGCAGAAAAAAGATCCATTGCAAAACTTTGGTTGCAAGTAGAGACATTAAGAATTCAATTGCAAGTAGCGAGTGTTTTCGTTGCAACAAAAAGGTCACCTCGCTAAGGAATGTTAGGTCAAACCAGAAATTAAATGCTTCAATTGTCACGAAAACGGGCGCTTAGTAAACATTTACTCGAAGCCGAAACTGTTTTCAAATGCTAAGGTAAATACAAGTCAATTAGAGTCTGATGTAAATATTGGGAAGTGCGAGAAAAATCATTTTAGTAGGGAATGCATATTTAAAAGGGTTGATTGATACCAGAAGATCTTCCAGGTTTTGGTCATATCGGAAATTACGTAAAAGCGAGTGGTATTATTCAAGAAAGCGTAATGGTACATTCTTGAAGTGAAGAAGATACCGATTTCAGAATTATGCATGTCCATGTTTAAAAATGCGAATTTTTAATAGGTCGTAATTTTATTGATTTAACAGACATCATTTATTACAAGTTATATAACAAGTTGGAATTTTTAAACCGTGACAATTTCAATTTTTATTATGAAAATTTTCAGAATTATAGTAAACAAAATTTGACTGAAGTAAACTCTACAGAATCGGTATCATTGCAACCAGCATTGATCAATTTTTTAACAGTCCATTTAAATAAAGGCGAGCTTTTGAATTACCTATTGTTAATTATTTAAAAGAAAATTAAAGGGTAAAGATGGATATTCCATCGCGAATTGTGTGATGTGCCTTGTGAAAAACGTTCCTAAATTAGAGACCAGAAAAAAACGGTTTTAAAAAGTGAAATAATTGTTAACGAAAATAGCCTTCCTGAAAAAAGGCCGATGTGCTCAATCTTTCAAATAAATATCGCCAGTGTACCGCAAAAGATATTACGAAAATCGGCTTTGTCGATTTAATACGCATGAACATTCAGGAGAAAGCCGGAACGGAACCCGCTATTCTAAACTGTATCGAGCGGGAACGGCAGAGCGAATCAAATTGGGAGAGTTGATAACCACATATAAATCGACTGAATGTAGACATTGGCTTGGAGGAAACGCAGGCTGCGATTTTATTGAATATTTTGCATGCCGCTCACGGTTACATGTAAATACCCCTATCAAAAAATTCGAAAAAGACGATTTTTCCTCCTTTCAAAAATAAATTGGCATTACCTTATTTTGAGAATATCCTAATCTGTGTTAAAACGTGGAAGATGATGATCAAATTGGAGATCTTGGTTTTGTAATTACTAGAAAAGTTATAGAGCCACGCCGGGAAAAATTGCGAGCAATTAATAAGTTTTACACTCCACAAAGCATTCCATTGATTGATCTGTTAAAATTGGTTCATCAGTTTCAGTGGGAGGAGCTTAAGCAAACGTGTTTTGAAAATGTAAGGCAGAAATGAGCTAATTATCCGATTCTGGCATTTTATTGTCCGAGAGCTGTTAAAAGTGTACTGCATACTGATTCTTCATGTGAAGGCTTAGGTGCAATGTTCTTGCAAACTATTGAAGATAACAGGTTGCATTGAGTGTACGCCATAAGCAGAAGAACGTCAGATGTCAAAATGTCATACCATTCTAGTAAACTCGAGTTGTTGGTAGTTGCTTGGGCCGTCGACAGACTTTGCCCCTTCCTATTTGGAATTCGTTTTGATATTTTAACAAGTTATCAAGCTTTAGTGTACATCAATACCGAGAAACCAAAGAACCCGCAAATAATCCGTTGGTTAGGTTTGTTAGGCGAATAGGACTCTAACATTTTCCAGAAAAAGGTGAGCTCATGAAGCATGTAGACGCTCTCTCACGAGCCCTAGTTGAATCGACTGAAAATAAGTTACCGGACACAACCATGACTGCCGTGGTGGTTCATGATGATGAAATCTTGTTATATCAGCATAGGGATGTTCGCTTGTGTTGAAAGATTAAGATTCTAGAAAAGAAAGTAGCTGATCGGACGCACAGCGAAAAAGGCGAAGTAAAAGATTACATTTTCATGAATGTAATGGTGCTTAAATCGATCAGGAACGAGAAAAGGAGTTGTATGGAGTTCTGCTTGTGGTGCGTAAAGCTATGGCAATTAAGTAGAATGATTTTTCGCGACATTTTAGCGTAGGCAGAACCGTACCTCGACTAAAAAAATATTATTTGTAGGGCATGCTACGTTATTTCAGAAGGCATATAAGTGCATGTATCCACTGTATCCTTTCAAAGAGTAAAGTAAGTAGACAGGAAGGTGAACTCCATATTATTCCTATAGAAAAGCGATCTTGGGAAATTGCTTGCACTGACCAGATAGGGCCATTCGTAACGCCGAATCGAGGAAATAAATATATTTTGGCGGTGATACGCAACTGAACTAAGGTAAAGCAATTCTATGCGGCGAAACATGTCAAATCTTAATAAATAATTAAAAAGCTTGAATGTTTTGTAAATCGGTTGGGAGCGCCTATGAAACGTATTATAGATAGAGGAACTTCGTTCACTCCGGAAACCTTCAAAGAGTTCTGTCAAAAGCATGGTATATCACATACATTAAATTCTTCTCGTCATCCGCAAGAAAATGGGCAACTCGATCGGTTCAATAAAACAATTTAACCTGCATTTCAGGAGAATTTGGCTGACTTTGAGGGAAGAAGGTGGGACGTAGACTTGCATAAAGTCGAACGCGATTTGAATATAGTTATAAAAACTGCGGATAGACTCCGTTTGAAATGGTGTATGGGTACACGCCACACTTTGAAGATGGTTTAACAAGAACTATTACATTAAACGCATAATAATATAAGTCATCCGTCGAAATTAGAGTAGAAGTGTCAGATCGAACACACAGGGAACAAGAAAAGGCGAAGATAAGGTATGGTAAAGGTTTTAAAATTTTCATTACAGTGTTGGAGATATTGTATACTTTATATGAAATAAATCTTCTATACGAGCATCTACTAACCTACAAACGCGAATCAAGGTTCCGTTCGTAGTGAAAGATATTTTACCCTTGAATACCTATAAAGTACAGAGCTTAAGCAATTAAAATTGGGCACGAGCGAAGATAACATAGCATCTGAGTCAATTGAAATATTAGAGACGTCTGAAGGATAAAGATCGTAACGAATTAGACTATGATGCAGGTTGCGTTTCAGATCTCGATGCTAAATGGACCCCCGAGGTTAGAGAAAGTATATATTGAAGTCAAAATCGGATGAAAAAACATATTACCAAAGATAATGCTGCTTCGGAAGAATTGGACAGTGATAGTGTTGTGGCAGACATCAATCAAAGAAACGTTGTAAATATAAAAAAGAATGCAACCAAAGCTAGAGCGACGACTGCCTCGAATGTTCAATGATTTTATTCTGTAAAAATTACGTGTATGTAGGTTGGAGACCAAGCCACTATGATGATGGCCGAGTGTGAGATTCATAATTTAGAAAAGGAGGGGGAAGAAAGACAAAGTAGTCGGGGAGGTGGCAGGGAATAAAGTTGAAAGAAGTAAAAGAGTTTTTATATCTGAGATATAACTTGCAAACAAATGGAGATCATAAAGCTTATATAAGGGAAAGAGTAAAAAAGCATGGTTAATGAAACAGATGTAGGGAATAGGAAAAAGAAAGTTTTACAACATTGGAGAACGACAAGCTGGCTACTTGATACGCTGGTGTGGCCCATATTGGATTATGGAGCAGAGATATGGGAATGCAAAGAAAGGAAAGAGATTGAGAGTTTACAAGAAAGATATATAAGGTGGACGTTAGGGCTAGACTGGAGGACGCCGGAAAAGAAGGGGATTTAGCGTGAAAGTGTTTGATAAAAGTAGTATCTGTGAATGGGAAGAGGAAACGTGGAAGAATTTATGGGAAGGATGTAGGAGTGGAATGGAAGATGAAGGAAGCTGGAAAATGAATGTGGTAAAGATTCTAGGGGAAGATGGATTGGGCAAGAGTAGATGAAGGAGTTCAAGGGGGCTAGATGAGCGAATGACGAAAAATATGAGAATGCATGTAAAAAAGAAAATGACAAAATAAAGGTACAAAAGATATGAAAGAAGGCGGAAACGGAGGTCGCTCAGATTAGAAACTTAAATTCTTCTAAGTGATGGTTATGCAATTGTATAAGTAGATTAAGAGGAGGTTGCGTTCACGCTCTCTCTCTCTCTCTCTCTCTCTCTCTCTCTCTCTCTCTCTCTCTCTCTCTCTTTCTCTCTCTCGCTCACACTCTCGCTTTCGATCGCAGGCTCATTCGTTCGCTAATGCGTTCCAAATTCCGCTATCGAAAATATACAAATAAGGATCTAGATATAAGAGTTTATGTAATTAGTTGTAAGTAACTGTAAACAGTAAGAATAAGCTTCAAGAAAATATGTAGGCGGAAGTATAGTAAGGAATGAACGTCTTTTATACCCTGAGGGGAAACATTATGAATAAAGAATTACGAAAGTTGCTGAAGTTCCAAGTGAACTAAAAAAGCATTACTGTGTACAAAATTATGTAATCATTAAACAGTGTAATTTCTTAATAATATGAGTTGTTTAATTAAATTTACATGCTAACTTCACCTTTTTCTAAAAACAAAAATTAATAAACTTAGATGTATATGTGTATAAACTCATTGTGGAAGATATTATATGTAAGACATTGACGTTTTCAAAAGTTATATAATATTTAAAAAGGTATTAATTTTAAAGTAATTCAATCATAATGAAAAGTTGTGCTGATGATGTTTCTTTGAATGATTAAAGTATAAAATAGCATTTGTAAGTTTTGAATTAAAAAATTAAAATGACAATGAAGTTTCGATGTTTTAAATGTTTTTTTAATTAAAAAATGTAATTACTATTACAATCATAGTTTTTGTTTTCATAAAAAAGGTACTGTTTTTCGGCATTGAGTTGTATATAGCCAGATAAATTTCCGACATTTTAAGTCCAGAACGAACGCTCTAGGTTAAAAAACAAGTTCCCAGGCACATTTCGATAGGTTCTACGAGTTTTAGGTTATCTTCCTGCTACGGATAAGAATTAGTCATTTAGCTACGTTTTCTGGAGGAATAAATAACCTATTATTTGTTGGAACCTTTTTTACGAATTAAAAACTCCATTTTTTATTAGGTTTGTAATGTAATTTAGGCCCCTATAACTTTCAAAACGAGAAGTTTTAAAAGGTTTTTTTTCATTCAACATTTCTACTAAATGAAGTTAGCCTTATTCCTAACGGTAACGAAAAGATAGCCTATTATTCGTAGAACCCATCGATTTAAAGTTAGAATTTTGAAAATCAACTTGGAGAGAAAACTGCATCTAAATTTGGCGAGTGTCATAAGAGCGCGTGTTAAATTTTTAGTTTATTCATAAAAATTGCGCAATTGCGGTCACTTCCGGGACATGGGTATAATGTAAATAGAGATGTCATAGACTAAAGTATGATTTCCCATCAAATTCCAAAAATCGATCATTTGGATCTTTGTTCACAAAACCACAAATATCTCCTGAACTGCGATCAACCGACGATCTACGTGGTAACTCGCCGCATTAGTGTAATATAATCACAAAATTCCAACACGGATTTTCCATAAAAAAATCGACTCCGACCACTTTACGAGTATTCATGTAAATTTTGCGCTGAAGTGATGGGAAAGGGATTATAAGTTAAAGTGTATGTAGGTATAACAAAATATTTTGACAAGCTAAACAAAAAAAAAAAGATTATCGAAGAACTTCAGAAGTTCGATCAACGTAGCAATCCTGCTGCAAGATTTTTTCTCTAAGAGACGGAACTATGTCACTACACTATTTAAAGGCTTATTTAACGATGCTAAAGATTCTCTCGCAAAAAAGATACTGTATGTCGCTGATGAAAAAGTTCTTAAACTTTAAGCGATTACCCAAATCATAACATTTAAAAGAATAAAAGAAGGATAGAAAGTGTATAGTTTATACGTGATCAGATATAATCTTAATATTAAAAAACTTCATGATTTTAAAGGTAGGGCGTTATTTGTAAAAAAGCGAACTTGAAATGAAGGAACAAAACGTGATTACCTAACAATAGTTGAAAGTAAGTGGAAAGTCACTATATACAATACAATTTCATTAAGTAATAAAGCACTTTGGAATTGATTGCACGAATTTTCCTACATGTGAAAACTAATATCAAATTGCCAAAGTCTGAATTGTCTATTGTACTTGATTACTTTAAGAAAGCCCTAAAAAAGTAAAATATATGTGTATAACAACGAAGCTCAAAATGATGCTAACAGTAGGGAGTAGGGGGATATCATTTTTTAATTACGGTCGCGCGTATTTCTTGTATGATGTTTCTTGCATCGAGGTTTCCTAAGGTCCCTTCTTATACCTGTTTCATATTTAGGGACTTTTGTTGTTGTTTGAATACAAAATCTAGCTTAGATCCTTGCTCAGCCAGGTAGAGTTGCACTTTAAAAACCTTAAAACCTTATAAATCTTAGCGTCCCTAACACAAGGGTAAAATAGAAAATGCCTTTCTCTTGCTTTAGGTACCAAACTAATTTTCCTATGTTTTGATTTTAAGTTTTAGATTTTTTTCTATTAAATGCATGGAAATCATGATATTCTGTGCATTTAAAGCGGGAGGAAAGTGTCTGATTTTCACTTAGTAATCTCGATATATGATCTTTCAAAATTTGGTTATCGGGAAAAATAATTTTTTTTTCAATCGCTCAATGTAAAAGAAGTTTTAAATATAAAAATTACTCTTGCACTAAAAATACGCGTTCACCCACAAGCCTTGTAAAATATTATAACATAACTTCGTTTTTTTAATAACAATATAGTGCATTTTTATAAAAAATTTTATTTATTTAGAACTTGGAACATTTCCCCCCCATTTTTTACCTTAAAATTTGTATTCAAGATTCTCAAATATGCAGGAATAATTTCAGAATGGAGAAATGAAAACTCCAAGTGTTACAAAGTTTTATAATCCGTCGCACACGTTGCAGCGAGCAAGCTAACACTAAAAAGTTACAACTGGAGCTAAAACTCCAAGTAACACTTGGAGTTTTCATTCCTCCAATCTCAAATTTTTCCTGCATACTTGAGAATCCTGAACAAAAATTTTAAAATAAAATCAACGGAAAAAAATTTTTCACGTTCTAAATAAATAAAAATGTTTATAAAAATGCACTATATTGTGATGAAAAAATAAACAACAGGACGTATGTTATACTATTTTTCAAAGATTCAGAGTGAATGCATATTTTTAGTACAAGAATAATTATTATATTTAAAACTTCTTTTACATTCAGCGATAAAAAAAATATTTTTTCCGATTAGAAAAAAATTTGGATGGTAAATCTCGGCGAAATTTGGTTTTTAAGTGAAAAAGAGAATTTTATATTGCTATGTATATGGTGCATTGGATTGTGGTTATTGAAAACTGCGCAAATAAATTTAAATTATGTGTTTCGCTGGTTTAAGTGTCTGAAAAGAACAAATTGCATTGTTTACGAGAAAGTGCATCTTGTCGTATTTTAACAAAAACACTGGCATGCATAAAGCGCTAAGGGCCCTCTCTCGACCTCTTAGCTGAGAAACTGCGTAGGCCAGAAGTTCTAGGAATTACTAAACCGCAGTTACTACACTCAAGAGGCGGCTGTATTTATCTGTACAATTATTGATATTATTTATTGAATTAAAATAGACCCGCGCTTTCCGGCACATGTATAGTTGATTTTGCAGGTCGCGGCAGAGGTAGGGGCCCCTCTACAGTGGGATTATAGGAATCCATTCATTTCAAGGCCGGGAAAATAAGAGGGACTTCACTGTATGTATATATATATGTGTGTGTGTGTGGCTTTGTGTGAGTGTTTGTGTATTTCTAAATAAGTTTGAAATCTGGACCATGAATTGGTTATAGATGTAGAGTCTCTAAACCCAGAAAACATGGTTCTTTAATAGATATGTAACTGTTAAATCATTGATTGTAACATGTAGCATAACTGTTGAGTCACATGTGACTCGCCTGTCACACGTTCACAAAAAAAGATGTGTGTGTGTGTGTGTGTGTGTGTGTAATTTATATTAGCTTAATGAAAGAGGGATCATTTTAAAGTTGTAATTGAAGCATAACTGTTGAGTCACATGTGACTCGCCTGTAACTCTGTCACAAAAAAAGAGAAAGGTGTGTGTGTGCGTGTGTGTGTGTGTGTGTAATTTATATTAGCTTAATGAAAGAGGGATCATTTTAAAGTGGAAAGTGTTGTACGTTAATGAGCAGAAATGTAATATTCCAAACGAATTTTTGTAGCTTACAGATCTAAAAATCTGATAAAACGTAAGGAAATTTGACGGCTCTGAAAGAATTATTAAAGAATAATTGTTCGTTTTTTGTAAATAAATATGCGACTGAACTGCCTTCAGTTCTATTGAAGATAATGAAATGATTTAAATTCTAGGTAGTTAGTTAAATTATCTATAATAATTTACTATTCGAAGGAAGTATGTGCTTCTTGTTGTATTCTTGCAATTAGTGATATTTCAAGTAAGTTTTTTTATATAGGAAAGCAAGTGCAAGTGCAAGTTGCCCTGAAAGCAAGTTTTTTCAGGGGCTCGCCCTTGTTCTTCCTTCCCACAGGGAAAGGTTTACAAGGCCAGAGTGAGGCTCGGAGGACCAAGTTGGGTAGGTAGGGCTGAGGAAAACCGAGGACTTGACTTTCCACATAAAAAAACTGACTTCAAATATTACAGTTTTCACAAAGACAACAAGAAGCACATACTTCTTTCAAATTGTAAATTATTACAAATAGTTTAACTGACTAACTCCAATTTAAGTCACTTGATTATCTTGATTAGAACCGAAGATAGTTTAGATGCATATTTATTTACAAAAAACAAACAATTATTTATATTTTGCACATTTTTGAACGGTAATCTGTTTAGAAATGTTTAAAATACCCCCATGAATTAAAAAAAAATTTTCATATTATTTTTTCAATAACAAATTATGCTCCAAAAAATATCGACAAGCTTTTATAAGTCAAGTACATGCATCAAAACTTAAAACTGGTATCTCTCTAAAGGTGATTAACATTTTAGAGGGTAAGAGTTTCATATATGAAACTTTCTAAAGTTAAGTAAAGAAATCTATTCTAAAGTATCATAAGATTTTGTTGTAAATATAAAATTATGTCGAAAATAATATAAAAATATTAAATTTTATGTTAAAACTTAAATCGCAGACCCATATAAAAACTTATGAAAATGCATTTAGAAGTTGAAGTGAGATAATAAATTTGTTTTCAGGATACTATCAATCTTCGCTTATATCAAACAGAAATATATCCCATTAAAAAAAAGAAAAATATAGTCAGTATTTGTTTATTGTTTCTTTCCTTCATAAAAGCTGTTCGTAATTAAATTGTATAATAAGTGAATATTTTTATTCCATTTAAGTTTGAGAATCTAAAAGTTTGAATACCTGTAAAAGAAGTTTGGATGTTATATATTACATAAATTCAAATCTGAAACCAATTTTCCACACCATTTTAAAATTGATACGTAACAAGATAGCAGAATTCATATAGATCATGCGTGTAACCAAAATGAAGTAAAAATGATACACGCTTGCCACATAACAGTCATATCACATTTTTACATAGATGTTACTAATGTGCAATATGTACATCTTGCAATCAAACGTGCAACCATGTTACAAATAAGCTGTTGCATTCTTCTCCCATAAAAGTGAAATCTCACTGCTACAGAATTGTTACCCTTTTTTTTGAACGAGTACATCTTCATGCGGTAAAAAAGGTATTCAACATTTTTACCTGCCAGTTATAGAAGAAGTACGACACTAAACAGTGACATTTGTTATATAACCAGGTATACCAATGTTACTCCTTTGTTACCGAGCAGTTACAGAAAGTTTTTGCTGAGCATGTTCTTGCTATAAGCAGTGGAGTTATGTGTCATTGTAACTCTTTACACACTAAAATTTGTATTACATTCATTATTACATTTTCAGGAACATTTGAGGAAACTAGAAAATGAACGCAGTGTTCTTCGCATGGAAATATCTGTTCTTGCGGAACAAGTAGATGCTCAATCCAATAAAATTCATGAACTGGAACATGTTTTACAAGAAAACATGTCATCTCTGAGACAAATGGAAGAGGCGCTACAAAAAGTGAGAATTACAAAAATATTTTCTTCAAATTTTGATTATTCATAATAATAATGTTATTAAAAAATTATATGTATATATAATTTTTTTTAGAAAGTTATCGCTAGAACTTAAAACTTTTCAGCGCCAGGGCTAGATAAAATTAACCCCATCAAACCCATCCCGCAGTGCTTAGTTGAAGGACGCACGGTACTGATCCCTAAGACCGGAGATTTGTCCAGTCCAAAGAACTTCCGGCCCATCGCTTGTTTAAACACCAGCTACAAGCTATTCACTGGCATCTTGAAAGAAAGGATATTAACATCTATCTATCGAGACGGTATGGGCTGCAATAGTTGAACAACGCGGATGCAAGAGACGATGGGCTGGTTGCAGAGAGAACCTGTTAATAGACAGGTGTATTATCCAGGATTCTATCAGGTATCGACGCAGTCTGTCTATGGCTTGGATTGACTATCGAAAGGCATTCGATAATACGAACCATAAGCTATTTATTAAGCTGTGTCATAACATCTTGCAAAAGACAAGTGACTTCCTCAATCCTAAAGTCCTTGCCGCAATCCTTGTAGCGGCAGTACATAGGTACTCGAAAGCCATTGTCATGAGCTTTGGTCTGGACAAGTGTCTGAATACTAGAGTGAATACTAGAAAATACATCAACGCGTGACAATCAGGATCTTCAACTCATCGGTGGAAAAACCATTCAACATCTTGGTAATGGAGAAACATATAAATATCTGGGAATTCGGCAAGCGGAAACCCAAGCTGTACGTGTGTTAAAAACGGCCCGAATAAGATCCAGGCGACTAATATTCTGGTCGCTCCTATACGCAAGATGGTGGCAATCCATCGGAGTCATCAACTTAGATTTACCATACCTCGTATATACCTTCCTCGAGAAAAATACTGTAGAGGTTTGCTGAGCTTTGAGAGTCCTCATCGAAGAACGGTTCTAGCTACAGCCTGCTCAGTTCTAAAAAGCACAAATTCTCTAATGCGACTGGTACATCAACATGAAGTCATCAACCTGGCGTCATTTCTATACCGTGCCGCAGATATAGCTGCAGAGGAGCTTGGTCTCCATTTTATTCCAGCGACACTACACATGGCCTAGCAGCACTGACACCTTTGGTGTTCAAAAGTCGTGTACAGGAAACAAAATGTTCGCTTCTACTAAGTGGACATGATAACAAGTCTCTCCATGGTATCTTCTACGTCATTATACAAGCAAGCAAGAGTCAGAAATACTTTGGCATGTTCTCAGTAGATGATTAAAGTAAGAACGCTATGGGTATAGAGAGAGACACAATACGGGTCTAAAAGTGTTATATTACTGGAGTCCGTTGTGGAGAATAATCAGTGTAAGATTTACGGACGTTTCTCATTTTTCACCACTCAACGTATCAGTGCTATAGAGCCTGATTTGTCCTCCATGATCCGAAGACCAAGATAATTTACGTGATTGAGTTATCGGCACCAGCTGATGGTATTATCACGACAAAGGAAAAAAACGGGCGAAATATCAAGTTATTCTTTTCGAGCTGAGCGCGCTGTACCAAGGATGTACAAAGTCGATCTTGTGGATCTCGAAATTGGCTGCCGTGGAGGTATGGAAGCGTATTTTCTTAGCTAACTGAATAAAATTTCGGCATGCCCGCAACAGGCTCAGTCCATCGCAAACTAGTTGCAAAAGGCTATTCTTTTGGGATCACTTCATGTGGTCCGTCAACACTTTTCCTTCTAACATTGTAAAATGGTTGGTAGCTCTAAAAAAGTATCCAGAGCTGAAACCTTAACCTGCAAATGTGCAGTCTGCCTCGTAAGGTCATCCGCGGCTGGCAACCGCACTGTAAGGAACAGTGTTGTATGAAGTATCTTCCAAAATTTCCCTTCCTTTGTTACCTTCTGGTATAGAATTGAGTAGAAGTGAATGATGTACACGTTCCGGATGCATCGGGATTGGTTTCCCTAAGGAACCATGATCGTAGCTTCTGGAGCCTACAACTTCTCTAAATATATAATAATATGAATATAATATGCTCTAAGAAAGCATTCACATGTGACAGTTGCCTCCTTAAACGCTCGTGGCCATTGTTTAAGTATAAAAGCAGTAAAATACGAACTCCAAACTACACCATGCTCGCAATTTTGTACCTACAACATCATCGCAAGAGATGTTAAAAATTTTAATATATTAACTAATAGCATCCTTATCTCATCAGTCGCTTGACTTAGTTCGTGGCTATGATGAAAAACGGGGTTCACCCAAGAAAAAACTTTTAAAAAAAAGAATATATTGAGGCGAATTTTCGATAGCAGCCTATGGTAATATTGCGGCAAAGGAACAAGAAAAACGGATCAAATATCAAGCTCTTCTGAAAGAGAGGGCTGCCAGGTTTCAAGGAGGATCTGTTAATAGAAAGATGTATTGCCCAGGATTCAATCACGTATCGACGCAATCTGTCCATGGCTTAGGTTTACAACCGAAAGGCATTTGACAACACTAACCATGAGCTACTTATCAAGCTCTTTGAGTGTCTGGAGGTGTATCCAAAAATAGTGAGGTATATCAAAGAACTTATGCTCTTCTGGCGGACAAGATCTGTCACAACATCTGAAAAAATACAAGTGACTACCAGCTATATCACATTTAAGAGGAGGGTCTTCGAAGGAGATGCTCTCAAATCCGATACTTTTCTGCATCTCCCTCTTGCCAATATCTATTGTCCTACGAGCAAATGCTCTGGTTATCTGTGTGGGCCGCTTAACAGCAGAGAATTTAAGGTCAAACACCTTTTATACATGGACGACCTTAAATTTTTTGCCTCTTCAAAGAAGGACCTTACAATCTTTGTGGCGGTGGTAAATAGGTACTATAAAGCAATTGTCATAAGCTTTGGACTGAACAAGTGTGCCTTCATTCGTCTACAGAAAGGAAGACTAAAAAATACATCATCGGGTGTGGATCAGGATCTTCAACTAATAGGTGGAAATACTATTCAACATCTTGGCAATGGATACATACATACATACATACATACATATATGCATTTCTTGGAATAACGCAAGCGGAAACCCAAGATGTGCGTGTGTTTAAAACGGCTCTTTAAAAAAGGTATCCCTGAATTCTCAGAAAAATCTTGGCTTCCGAATTATCTGGTAAGGATAAAATCCAGGCGACAAATATTCTGGCTGCTCCTATACTGCTCCACACGTTTGGTGCAGTAAAATGGAACGTCGATGAGTTGTAGCAAGTTGACCGAGTACACGCAAGATAATGACAATTTATCAGAGTCATCATCCTAGATCGTCCGTACCTCGTATATACCTTCCTCGAGATAAAGGGCGTAGAGGTTTGCTGAGCTTAGAGTGTCTTCATCGAAAAATGGTTCTATCTACAGCCTGCTCAATTCTGCACGACACAGATTCTCTAATGATTCTCTAATAATGGTCTCCCATGTGATTGCAGCGACACTATACATGAATTAGCCTAACACTTTTGGTACTTAAAAGTCATGATGAAGCAGAACATTCACTTCTACTAAGAAAACATGACAAGCCACGAGTGTGCAAACAAGACCCAGAAGCACTTGAACATGTTCTCAGTGGATGCTCCAAGTATGCATGCTACGGGTAAAATTAAAATTTTCGGCACTTCTATGGTATGTATCTAATGTCCAGCTTGCCATACGCCCAGGGCGAATTTAATTCCGTTGTGGTGAATGATAAGTGTAAGATCTGTTGGAATATCTGATTCTCCGTCACTCACCGCTTCAGTGCTACAAAGCCTGATATTCTCCTCAAAAATCTGAAGACCAAGATAATTTACGTGATTGTATTCTCGGCACCAGCGGATGGTGATATAATGATAAAAGAGGGAAGAGAAACGGGTGCATCGCTAGCCAAATGCAAAACGCTGTTCTTCTAAGATCACTTCAACTCGTCCATCATTGTTCCTGATAACATTGCTAGAGACGGTAGATACTGGTCACTAATGATCAGTATTGTACGAAGTGGTTGACGTACACATTATAATGACAAAAACAAATGATAAATAATAATAATAAAATAATAATATATTCGTTGTTTTCAGGAAGTTATATCAAGGAGTGAATTAGAAACCCAGAAGCTGGAGCTATTGACATCTTTGTCGGAAATGAAACTTAAACTGGCTAATATAGAGAACGAAAACTTTGCACTACGCACGACTTATTCGCCATCTCATGTAAATATTTTATTATTATTTCGTTATTTTACGTTTTATCTGATAGTTTAGGCGTTTCCATTTGAGCATATATTACGTATCGCAGCCCTAAAATTAATTAAAAGGAGGAATTACCGGTATTATAACTTTCAGGTGGAATTTAGAACGCCCTACAAGGTTCACATAATTTTAAACGTTATTTACAAGTTAGAATATTTAGTTAATAGTAAGTGCTATGTAAAAATTGATCTCGTTTTTTATTTTTGATTAGCCCGTATACTAAAATTATAGTGTGGGTATATTATTTCTCCTGCTACCGTTATAAATAGTTATAGCATCTCTATTCTTATTGAATGTTGCTAAGTTGATTATCATTGATTGTTACACCCTAATAGCACAGAACCTGCAAAATGTCCGCTGCTTGGGAAGGTTTCACACAAAAATTACCGTTATTGTTGATATTATTAATAACTATCGCATAAACTGTATGAGATAGGTCAAAATCGATGTCAGTTTATATTATGGATACCATATTAAAGTGTAGTATATGCGGTACTCGATACTCAAAAATGACATCCATGTTGGTAGACCCCAGAAAGGGTTTCGCGGTAGCTGGGCATTGGACAGGTCGCTGTTTTTTTTTAAAAAGACAGTAACTGTTAAAAAGTAAGAGGGAAAAAGTGTAGCATCGACGTAAACTATGTAGGTGATGACTGACGCAGGATGACAGCTGACACCGCTGGTAGCGTGATCGTAGTGGCTCGTACAACGAAAATGTACTGTCGGTAAAAGTAATCGGCATGCTGTTGCCACCACCTATCTTGGCATCATTGCAGTTTAAATAAATAATTTATTTCTTCTTGGAATAATAAACGTAATCTAAGAAAGAAAAACGTGTACAAGTGATCAAAGAATCCCGTGTTGAACTCGCAGATAATAATCGATACTACTTTTTCAATTTACCTTAAAATTATTAAGTATTTTTTATTGTTGTATTTGTACAGATTTATGGTGTTGTAACGTAAAAGAAAAATATGCAAATAGTGCATTACGTAGAATCGTATAATTAAGTTAAGTATTTTACACCCTATTCTCGCTGTATAAAACAATAATATTTCTCGCATTTCATTATTATTATTATTATTATTATTATTATTATTATTATTATTATTATTATATATTGGCCCACCATGCATCCCACAGGTACTCATGACCTGGTACTTCGCTACTAAACATGGTCGCGAACGCGGCAAGTGATTAGTAGATTCGTTGGTGTTAGTCGCTGTTTTGGAACTCTCTATCCTGCTTGCGCA
>JAAAKG020003403.1:6876-21630 GCA_010014905.2 Druon quercuslanigerum | reverse complement strand
GGTGCGCGGATTCACCTAACTATTTTGGAACCAAATGATCTCATACATATGGGCATATTTGTTTCTAAACACAGGATATTACAGTTCCATATTCTTTTCCGTGTAACTTTTACCAAAAATTTCGAAGTACGACCTTGAACTTTAAACCAAATACATGTATTTTCCATCGAGAACATTCATTTTCTAAAAAAAGTGCAATTCACTAAACAAAACGAAGGCTTTCAAATTTAATCACTCTCACTTACTAAGAAAATTAATTTTCAGATTAAATATAACATTTTTTCTGACAAAATAGTAAAACTTTCAATTAATGAAATTACTTTTTAATAAAATAATTATAATTTTGTATTTCTATTTGAAGTGCTCATGGTTTTTGGTTGCAGCTGAATTTATTTGTAGAAAAATTCAATACTTTCTTTGAGAATTACTCTATGTACGTTAAAAGCTCTACTGTTTCATATAAATATGTACTTTTTCTGGAAGATTCCTCCTTCTTGTTGACTTGAAATATTCTTTAGTTTATACGAAAATATTGTTTGTCTGCGATATAATCTATATTACATTTTTGACTGAAGATTTAACTCTTTCATAACAAATATGTAGTTTTTGAAAATTAAAGTACTTACTTCAAAGTTAATCTCTTTAATGAAAAATTATAATTTCCAGGAAATATATTTTTTTGGTCGTTGAACAATGTCGAGCCTGATTTTTGAATTAGGGTTTTAATTTTTTTATAAATAAACAAATATGATGAAAAAATAGCAATTTTTTCTATTTGATGTTACCAGTGCTCGTCAATAACAGGAAAATATTTGAAATCAACTGAGTTGCCTAGAGTAACATTACTTAAAGGTGTTCCAATATTAGATAATAAACAAAAAAGTTAAAAGTTACACAATTCGTTTTTTTCGATTTAAATTTCTTTAATTAGAAACTTTATGATAATTTTAACAAAATTCATAATTTTCCGATTAATCTTATGCTTTTTTTTAAATAAATTCAAAAACAAATGCTCTTAACAAAAAAAGCTCCTAAATAAAACATTCTCTACAAAAAACACTTTTGCAAGGTTTTTTTATTTAACTTTTTGCCATGCAATGAGAAACTATATTTTTAACAATTATTATTAATTATTATTATTTATTTATAAATAAACATATAACTTTCTTCTCTTTATACATCTTTCAGCGAAAACATGTATGTTACATAGTTATATTGTCACACTGAATCTTGATTATCTCTAAACGGAATATTTTTTTGGATGAAAACTTTTTTTATTCTTATTCAGCTTCCCCATATGGCGGGAGCAAGGTTTTATTGTTTGTTTAAATTAAAAAATAGTTTTTTAGTGGCTATTCAAATATGATTTTCAAAACCAATCAAATTTAAACGTCCAAACTTTTGCATGATTTATTTGGTTTTGGTTAACTTTTTCTAATCAAACTCATCTTCTTTCAATTTAGCAACTCAACCTCTCAGATAAAAGTTTTTATTTTTGGTCCAAACTGAAAATTTTACGTTTTATCGCTATTCGTAATCGAGCCCATTCCAGTTTTAGGCTCCCGTCACTTAGAGATTGTAAACTATGTACCACATTCTATTTCTTGTAAATGGAAATTTTTTCAATCCTAAATTTTTAGTCTTAATTCAGAAATACTTCGGCTCAGGAGTAAAGTTTCTTTAATTTAAATATTAAAAAGTGAGTAATATAATTGATTTGTCATCAACAAAATGTAAACTTCCGATTAAAACTTGATAAACTATTTTTCACTTCAAAATAACTTCATAATAATATGTTCATAAACAACGGGTTCCATTACATTTAGAATATTGTTTTAATCTAAAATATAGAATTTTTATGTATAAATAACAATTAAACACTTATCGTTTGTAGAAAAAATGTTAGTAATTTTAGGAGATATTTAAAGATATGGAAATGATTCAAAATTAATTTAAAACTTAAAATGATTTTTAAAATAATTTAACAAAGTGAGTGTACCGACAAAATTCGGCTACTCTTACCGAAATTTGAAGAAATTTGAAGCAACTTTTGGATTTCTCAAGATTTTGATATAAAATGTTGAGGCTTTTCAAGTATATTTAAAATGAAAATAATTTCACTTCTAATTTAAGAAATATTCAGTTACAAAATATTTGTAGTTTTTACATTTTTAATGTTTCTAGCTTAAAATTGTTTAAAATAATATAGTTAAACAATTTTAAAGCTAATTGACTGATTCTTTAATTTAGAGCGTTGAAAATAGTAACGTGGACTTATATTTTGGGAATAGAATCGGAATCTTTAATCTCTATAATTAAAGAAAGTTAAAAATACTAAATTGTGCAGTTTATCTGAATTAAATTTAAAATTGTTAAATTGAAAAGTGTTAATACCTTCCTTTTTTACGTGTAAATTATTGAGCATTCAAATACAAGATTCTAGAACTAAAAAACTTTTAAACTTTAATTTTTTAAATTTTAAATTCGAAAATTCCACTTTGACTGCTTCAATTTGTGGTTTACTTTCTATTACTTGAAATAAACAAATGTTTAGCTGGAGTTCGAATTTTTAAATTCTATTGAGCGTGAAAAATGTTTGCGAACCAGAAAATAACCGGGAATTTTTTTCGACTGAAACGGCGACCCTGTGTGTGCATCTTTGTTTATGAAACCATTTCAAATAATTTTAATTGATGGCAAGCATAATTAAGCATTAGTTAAAAAAATTTTACTACGGATGATAAAAAAATTCATAATTCTATATAAGTTATTTCAAACCAAAACGACATGAAATTGATAAGTTGAAAATGATATATAACGCTAAAATTAAAATTGTTCATAATTGATTAATTTCAAATTACACGCTTTAATAAAAGTTTAAAGCTTTCCACATAAAATATATAATTCATTCCTAATCTATTCATTTATTATTTCAGAAAAATGAATTATATGACTTTGCTATTTTTGTTATTTCTATCCAGCAAGGACAGATTCATAACAGTCATTTCGATAAATACGAAAGAGACGCTCTTTCACCATCTATTACGGCGTCTCACTTACACTCACATTTTCCTATAACCGGTATCAATTTGACACAGACTTATGTTAATTTCGCATTTTCGCTAAAAAAAATCGGGTTTTATGCGCTTTGGTCTAAAACTATAAGTTTCTTGGGCAAAGTAAGTTTTAGACACTTAACACACTCAACAGAGATTGCAGGGCAATGGAATTTGGAATAAGTAACTAGAGCTATTCAGATTTTTTTTTAAAACCTTAGAATCCCTGAAGAAAGTTTAATTTTCATGAAACATATGCTAAAAGGTGTTTTCCACGACACAGACGTGACAGTGAGCGTGCCCAGTCGCGAAACTCAAAGCTGCAAAAGAATGTCGGTAAAATCACTGCAGGACCTATGAAACGTTCTTCAAAGTATATATATATATATATATACACGCTCCTCAGTCCTTGGTTTGCGGATAGAGGGTATCTGTACCAAGGGTTTCTGGTGAATATGGTTACAATAATTAAGTAATAAGTCGTCGCGAACAATTGTCCAGGGATCGTCTCGAAGGAATAACCCCTACGCGGAGGCGTCACAACTGTGCAGAATGCTGAATGGCACTTAGGCGGGGTGTCTTAAAGTTGACTCTGGAATGCCGGGTGACCTCTCAGAGTGTGCCGCCTTATCCTTGCATGCGGGGCTCTACAAGACCGGACGAAGCCTTTCCCTTGCTGCTCTGGGAAACAACAATGACACTACCAAAAAGTTGTAGATGCGGTTCATAACGATCGAACGAGCAGAGCACGCGACAATGCGCCGACAAACAGGGCCGATGGTCCTAGAGTTTGGGGTGCTAAAAATAATTGAGATAGAAACACGACGACGAACCAGCGAAATCCCACATTGAGTGAATAAATTAATTCCAGGATGAATTGCTAGACTACTATGATGCAAGAATTAACCGTGTTCATAGAGGCTTTATTGTGCGTATGCACTCTCTGTGGTACAAGGAACATCAAGAGCTGCAGCATGTTTCGCATCAGTCGTTGAGAAATCAACGTGAAGAAAGCGTCCATCTAGTAGACCGTTCACGAAAAGGGTTAGAAAGTTTGTCCGAGTACTAATGACCTTCAATCACACACTGAATAAGTTGCAGCTGCTGACAATCAAGCAGAATGTTGTTGACAAAATATGTGTTATCCGACGCAAGGAGGAAAATACAAAAGAGGGAGAAATTGGGTCAGGTATAAACAACAGTTTCTTGCTCACCAATCGCGCATCTTTAGCGGTCTTCCTGTTTCTGTCGCAACTCCATCCAAGCCCAACTAGATACAGGCTTTTTGAAGAGATGTATGCAAGATATCGAAAACACTAGAGTTACAAGAGGATACTGATAATATCATCCGCTTCAAGGATTTTTGAGGAGAAATGTAAATAAATCACCACCAGGGAGTTGAAAAAAGCACTTAGGGGTACGAAGAATGTTTCTGCTACAGCACCAGATGTTGTCAAGAACTTCTCGTTGAAGAAATTTACTTCAATATACCAACATCCGGCGCGAATATTCACCTCATATTTAAAGTCGAAAATGCCCAATCCGTAGTGGCTGGTGTTAGGATGTACTATACTCATACCAAAAAAAGGCAACTGATCCAACACAGAGAGTTACAGACCATTAACTTGTTTGAACACACTATATAAGATCTTTAAAGCCGTCCTAAACAACATGATTGTTCAAAAAATTGAGTTTGTGTGGAGAGAGATGTACGAAAAACGTGGCTCGAAAAAAAGTGCAGCAGGCTGCCGAGAGAACCTGCTAATTGACAGGGGCGTCTGTAAAGACGCAGCAGCCCATCAGCGCCTCCCTGAAAATGACATAAATATTGCGATGTATGTTTTCTTGAAGTTTACCTCGCAAGCTTCCCGCAAATTTATGATGCAAGGCTCCCTCAAGTTTGCATTACAAGTTTGCCTAAACCTTGCGGTGTTAGCTTTCGAACCTTGCGCTGCAAACTATAGCCAAGTTTGTTGCGAATTATTATGCTATCTAGGAACATGCATCATTTGAACTCTGAACGTATTTTTTGCGGAATTTAGTGAATATTACAGCGTAAACAATCCGCATTTACGATTGTTCTTGTACAATTTAACAATTTTAATTGTAAAATTGAATTAATTGCAGGAAAAACGTGTGTTCAGATTGCAGAGTTCCAATAATGCATGTTAAATGATAAACTTAGCTATTTATTTCAAAATGGACAATTATCCAATAATTTAAAATAGGTGATTTCTTGTAATTTGTATGAATAATAAATATTAATTATTTAATTATTATGAATCATTTTTATTCAGTCTTTATTCAATTCATGACGCATTTATTTATTATTAATAATTATTAATATTACAAATATTAAAATTTTAATTAATTTTTAAATTAATTTTAAAATCAAAATAAGGTGTTTACCTTCGAAACCTGTAAAAAAAGTGATATTAAGTCTAGCCTTTTTAATATATGAAATAAAATCATTATTCTTATTGTTTTCTAAAATTATATTACATTCATTAGATGAAAAATAAAATGTCAGAAAGCCATTTAATGTTTTATTTAATACTATATGGTTGGTTTCCCCTAATTGCCTAAAATGAGCCAGGCGTTTCGAAGATTGGTTGAGTATTCTTCTAAATGTCTAAATAAATCAAGGACTTGGACGCCAGATAAAGATTTCGTCCCAAATTCTTCTGAACGTCGGCAGTCGCGTTTCCTAAATGCCTATGAATACATATACATACTCCAAATCACAACGTTCTTGGTTCCAAACAGAGTAGCTGGATCTATCGTTATACAAAAACTGATATATTTCGTAGGATACACAAGTGAGCTAAAAAAGCTTGTACAGGATGAAAATAATGTAATCTTAGATAAGTTAAGTAGGATTATTAAGATTATTAGAGGAGTATTCAAGTTCTATTTGTGTCAGTAAAATAAAAGGTATTCTCTGCCAAAACCGGAAATAAATGAGATGTTTTTGGTTTTAGCGAAATAAATCTATCGAACAACATATTTACAGACAATATATTTCTTACATATTTCGTACAATGGTAAATGTGATATATAAAATGTACAAAAAAACCGATTAAAAAAATGTACGGACCTCTTTGCCCAAGAATGAGATTTAGTTGCGGGCGCTTACGTCACAATTTAACGTTTCTAGACAGTTCAATATCGACAAATCACTTCATGATTCTAAATATCACTAATCGATACGAACCGTTTGACCTCATTCTGTTCAAAACTTGATCGATTTCTAGTCCCGATCGTTAAGCTTTAAATTCCAATGTCTATTGAACTTTAGGTTAGTTGTCGCAAAATAAACTTATAACAAGTACAATCGATTTTCGAACACATTTCCTATCTTACCCACGTCGAAATATAAAATTAAATGCAATTAGGCGGGATCGAATAAGTAAAAAAAAATTTAGTTGTCAAAATAATTGCAGTTGACTTAAATCTAAATAAAAAATTAAATAAAATTATTTTTGATCAAAAAGACGAGATAATTAATGTGAATCATTCAATCATTTGAAATAAAGGGCAAATCAATAATTGCGAGGGTTGTGAAGTAAACAAATTCGAGACAAAAATTCATCGTATTTCGAACAATAGATACATGGAAAACATTGCGGTATACCTCAATTCTAGGTTAAAATATTTTCAAATGAAATATTTGCAGCTTCTTCTACCAACACATTACATTCTCAAAGCGTACCCTTACTTGAACATCTGTCTAGAAACTTTATCAAGTTTTGCGTCATGACAATCGATTTTTATAAGCAATATAAATACTTTGACCGGCAGTTATTTTTTATACAACGCAATGAATCTGTTAGAGCATTGATATACGACAGTCTTAAAAATTACCGTCTCGAATCTCCGTAGGAGACCATAATCTGAGACGAAATTTATAAGAGCGAATCCTAGTTACCTTAGAATAATCCTAGGTGGAAATCATTGGCTTGACCCAAAGAAAAGACAGCAATTATTTAAAGAAAAGACAAGCCTACACGCAGTTACATCGCACAATCGTAGTCTGAAGAACATGATACGATTTTCTAACATAAAAAATTATTCTTTTCAGTCTATAACTACGGAGAATCGAGCTCGAGATCCTCACAAATTTTAAATCTGCCTTTTGTCGCGAATTCGCTATCGCTGTGATTATAGTAAATCAGTTACGCGTCTGACATAAATTGATGAAACTTGAACTATTCGAGGGGCTACGAAAAATTTTCCTCTCCGAGATCAAGCATGGCTAAATAATCGAACGCTCATCTTAATAATTTTGTCAAACCAAAATCATCTTGTTGCTTTCATTTCTATAAAAATTGGTCCCACTTGGATTTAGACCAGAATAATTGGAATGGATTTTCTGAATTGATTTGCAGAGAATTAGTTTAATCTTGAAAATAATTATTTTTCATTACAAATATAGAGTTTTATTATTTTCTCTGAAAATTCAATATTTATATATGAAAGAAAGACAAGATGGGCGGTCGATTTTGGCCCTGCCACGATTTGTGATGAAGGAAAGGATAAATGAACGATAAAAATATTAACGAAAATGTTGATGCTAAATAATTTACTTTCAAGCTTTCGGCGTACGAAACGACCTATCTCAATTAAATATAGCTAAATTACTTATACAAAAGATAATATAATGAACGGTATTGCATCCACAGTCCTCTAAACTTTTGCACGAATATTTTAAAAGCGATTTCATTTAGTTAAAATTAATATATCAGGACCAACCATTTTCGAACTATGCGTACACTTTCACAATTCTACATTATTGCAACAGAGATTGGAAAAATAAAAATATCTAAATAGTGCGGAACTGTAACACTATAATTACGACAATAGCATAATGAATTGTGTGTACCGATTTAAATTACAGTCAAACAAAATTTTCTCCGTTACACAAATTAAACCTAAAAAGTCTCTTTTAATTATTATTATTATTATTAATTTTGCTATTGTTATATTATTATCAAATAAACGTATTTTTTGAGCTTAGGCTTGCAACAAATCTTAAAAATTAAATTGTAAATTTATTACTTTTAAAGCCAATTAATAATTATATTCGTAATATACTAATACATTATTTACACATTTTCAGTATTGACTTGTCATAAAGGTCGATCGTACGCATCATGAATATGCAAAGCTTGAATGTATGGCACCAGAAAAATTCGATCCGAAATGTCAAAAAATCTAGATTCCATGTTATAACACATTCAAATTTATTATGAATGAAGTCGTTTTTCTTGCGATGTGAATAACAATGATTAATGAGATTTCATGTAGCTAGACAATATATTGGCAGCGTTTTAGTAGCAAGAAATCCCTGGCAGTGCCAAGTGACAGTGACGAATAAAATGATTTGTACTTTGATCGTAAAAGAAATATGAATCTAAGGGGAAGGAAGCGACGATTGGTTGCCTCTGAGAAGGGAGAAGGCCAAAAATTCGTCGACTATGCTGCGCAAACAGAGATTGGCAGTGCAATTTTGGCAGTGACGAGTTTTATCCAATTTTTCTTATCTCATGGTGCGATAACGCTGTTGCCGAAACATGCCCGCTCTTTGCATTTCTTTAGGGTGGCCGCTTAAGAGTAAGAGAAAAATTCCCGGTTTCCCTCTTTTATGGTTTCTAAAGTTTTTTTCGGTCATTTGAAGTAAAACATACAACCTTTTAAAGCTGCAAATTTTTTAATTTGAAATAATCAAGACAAACTGCAAATTATAATAATAATAAGAGAACTCTTCTGAATTCTAAACACTTAAATATCAGCATTTTGAGGTTCAGGCGTTCAATAATGTACGAGTATATGTATACAAATAATGGAAACCTTTTAAATTAAATAAGTTTAATTCTAACTAGAATTCTGGTTAAAAGAACCATAATTTTTTCATTTCGTACCTCGTACTTTTTTTGTGTGCTCCAATAATTATGCTTTAATTTCCGATAGTTCAATTTTTAATTCAATCTACTTGAAACGCTTTACTATCAAAATTTGTAATGCCTAACACCTCAATGAGCAATGAAAAATCAATACTGAAAGATGAAAATGCAGGGAAGTAAATTTACTATGATTTATCGGTATAAAAAAATTCCCGATTATTTCTCGGTTTCCCAGTCTAGCGGTCACCCTATTTTTTAGAGTCCCCTTCGCTCTGAATAAGTCGGGTAGCTTTCGACGATAGAAACAAAGAGAACGAGTATCTGTATAAAGACAGGGAGCAGCACGCTACTATACATATTATTTACTATATGATTACTATAGGCCCGGTAACTTACGACGCGACTCCGTCACACGTAACGCAAGACACAGGGCTTTCAAAGAATTTCTCTAATTATTTACAAATTTCGGTGTCTGCGGCAAGTTTCGCTTGTGGCCGACGATGAACGATACACCCACGCCTAACAACCTAGAGCGTGCATAATTAAAATGTAGCAGTAATAATATAGTAGTATTAATAGTGGTAATAATTAGAATAAAAATAATAATAATAGTTATTACCCTAAAATTCTTAATTACATATATTGGCAGTGATCCTTGGCTGGTGCGTGTGTATATGCGTTTCTTTTACACTTTACCCCCCCCCCCCCCTCACTCTCTCACTTTCATTAATTTTAATTTCTTATCTACACTTCGGAAAAACCGCACTCTCTTAATTTACAAATATACCTATCATCTATAAATGTATACACATACATTATCACATTCTCAAACGCCGACGGAATATCCGCGCTTCCGATTAAGAAAAGCCTTCTCGCTCGGCAGCAACAGAACGCGTCGCGCTTTTTGAAATGGTGATCCAAAAACCTTTTCCCAGTATCAATAAACCACGGTGCTTAGTGTGAAAAATATAACACAGCCTTCGTATTTTACCCCACTTGAGGATAACAGCTCGACAATTGCTCGTTCCGGCGTGATCTATTTGCTTTCTGTCCTCGAGTTGCTAACGTATCTAATAGAAAAAATAGGCACATGTATATGCAAAACTTAGTTTTTTTTCAAACTTTCCTTTCTGAAGGCATTATGGTCGTGTCGAGCTACTTCGTACCGGAAAAATCTTCGATAAAGAGGTAGTTTGTTACTCTGTTATACTGAACTCAGAATCTATGCCTTTCAACATCCTTGCATTTAGAATTTATGGATAATTCTTATCATCAAGTCTCATCCAATTTATTTTTCAAGAGGGTTTTCTAAATTAATAAACAAGTTTAATCGTGAATATATTTACTCATTTTAACATTTTTTAGGGTGTCCTCTAAAATATAAGTAAAAAATTTTTGGTGTGCAAGAACATCTTCTCGGCCATCGAAATTTAACAATTCAAGCAAATTGGAAATACAAACTTGAAGCGTTGAAAATCGAATACACTTTTTATTTTTACAATATTAAATCAGAATTCCTCAATATTGTACAAATTTTAATTCGAAATCTAATAAAATTAAACAATTAACGCGTTTTTTAAGCCATCGAAATTTCGTTATTTCAGGAATAAACATTGAACACTATATTTTTTTGTAACATTCCACGCAGAAGAATGAAGCCTGGGCAGGCCTGCCCAGAGGGAAAATTATATCGAAACGGCTCACAACGACCACAACCCCAAGCCTTTAGCGCTGAGCAGAGGGACGTTGCAAGGGAACCGAAATGAGTCGATTTTCCTTCTCTGGGCAGGCCTGACTTGAGAGAATAAAATCTTTATATTCTCAAATTCAATATTTATATGAATTTACATTTTTATAATAACGCTTAAGTTATATCTAGTAATTTCATCATTTAAGTTCATAAGGTGATAGGATAGATTTTTTAATCCAGAATATATAAGATTTCAGACTTAAAAATATACATAAAAAATGTTCATAAGAAATAATTAAAAACTGACAACATTCCAAATTTACCCAGATAATATATAATATACTATGTGTTAAAAATTTTATAATGATAGATTTTTAAATCTGGATAATTTTTATATTAAAATATTTCAACTAAAAAGTGTCTTATACTGAAACTACTGCGGGAGAATAATTTTAATTTTATTCGTTTAAATTTAATATATGACACATTCTGCCTGATATTTTTCGATATCATAAGATTTCAATTTTAATTCCAAGAATAAAAAATTTCTAAATAGAACAACTGATCTTGTGGCGTTAAGCATTGAAATTTTAAAACTCTGCAAATTGCACAGTCCACAATTGATAAAATTATTCAACTAATGATTCTTCCATTTTAAATAGTTTCATTTTTAACTACTATATTTTAAAATCAAACAATTTTTGAACGTTTTCATTTGAAATCGTATCATTTTGAATTTTACATCACCAAACTTTCCACAGTCACATGTTAATTTTCAAATGATTCATTTTTTAATATTATGCAATGGAGAACTAATCAAGTTTAAAGAATCGATATTTCAAAATTTTAAACCTACAACTTTGAAATTCGTTCATTATGAAGGTTTTATTCCAAAACGAGGCTGCGTCTAGTCGTCATGAAAATTGGCAGAGCTGCCTAAGGGGATGGACCTCTTGTAATTGTGAGAATAGCCAATCTTATGAAAAGTGTTTGACGACTTTCTCATTCTGAATTTCGGGACAAGAGACATTTTGCATAAATTATGACTTGTAGGAAGTTCATAATTTTAAACTAAGCCGTTAAAAATATCATTGTGTAGCAGTATAAATTTTAAATAGTTTCTAATTTAGCCTAATTCAAATTTTATAATTACAAGCAATAGTCCTAATGATTGGATAGGCTTTTTTACAAAAAGCTAGAAAAATTTTTGCTTAAAAAATAAATTCAGTCATTTCCTGGGTTCACCCAGCCTCAAAAAAATCTCGGTCATTCCTGATTTTCATAGTTAGTGACCACTCTACTTTTAAGGATAAAATACTTTCTAGTCCTTTTATTTTTCAAAAAGCTTAAAACCTTATTTATAACATTTGGTAAGAAAACATTATTTATTTATTATTTCCGAATGCATTTAAAGTTGAAGGAAATTTCGACTCAAAACTTCTGCTCACCATAACTGAGTTCTGGATTTACTTTCCGGATCACAGCAGAAATCGAGAGTAAAATATTTTTGAGAAAAAGAGCGCAGTTAGATCACGCCGAAGAGAACTCAGCAGAAAGGAAAAGGCGGTGAAGACATAGTACTCGAAAAACGAACACATCTCTCATTTGAGCACGAGACACGCTCGAGATTAAAAAGTTTTTATGGATATTCGAGCTAATCTCGGGTTGTGAGAGTGGTACTTTTGTACATGTTTTTCTCTCCCTGAGATGGAGAAGAAATAAGGTTCAACCTTCGAAATTTGTATATATCGCTTGGAAAGAAAATTCGTGTGCGTACACGACTTGTTGGATTTTATTTACGCTGCGTTGAAACTCCAACAATTCTACCTAAAAAATCGCTATTTACGAGATTGTTGACGCGCTATAGAAAATTGATATCAACGATTTTTTCGTAAAAATAAATTTTCACTCTCGTTCTGAAATCTGTAATACATTGCGACTGATATCCTGTATCGTTGGAGGCTCATCGGAATACGTATTTCTTGCCGAACTCACAGTAGTCTGTTAACTGTCAACCCATTTGAGGGAAATATTACGTGGCTATAAGTATTGTATATTTTTGCACAGCATTGACATGCAATCCATACGCTTTAAAATGATCTTGCTGCACGTTTATAGGCGATGCATTCCTATTGAGTGAAGGTCGATAAAAGTAGAGGCCGAAGTTAGAAGCTCGTTGGTTCGCTGATCGACTCGACTTTTTCTCTGCTTTTTTCGAGGACAGCTTGAGAGCCCGGAAGTGCCAAGGGACCGATGTTGGATATTAACTGATTCCTAAGGCCACCAGAGTGATTATCTCTTTATAGTCTTTAAATACCGCTTCCGCAATCGATTATTTGAGCCCATCTGTTCCCTCCTTTGCTTTTTTGTCGATCTAATTTTTTTAATTCGCGAAAAATCGATGCAACATCCACGATGAGGCACTTTCCTGGTCAGGCTCGACTCTTCCGAAGCTGCTGTGGTTGCACAATAATGAGCATCTCAATTTGATCGAAAGTGTGCGGATAGTCTTCGTCGATATGCATAGCTTTAGTATCAATTTACTCTATGTAAATAAATAAGTAGTACCTTTGTTCGATATTGTACTAAATCTCTAACTCTTCTTTCTCTATGACTCTAGGAACTACAGTTGCCTGAAAATTTTCCCATTTGATCGCTTAACATGTTGCTCATCTTTTTCTCTATTTACTTCCTTTGTCCCAAGTTTCTCTACAATTTTGTTCTGATGTTTGCTCAATCGTCGCAGACCCCAAATATCGGCGATACTATTCTTCTCTTATACTCCCACAGTCCAACTGCAACTTCTTTTGTTAATTACGCGGCAACATCACGAATTTTTTCGACGTTGATTCGACCTTGTCTGACAAGGACTGCAGTTCTTCATGGCGGGATACAATGCGAGTCTGATTTCTTCAGGGCACGTTGTTGCTACCTTGCGAATCTCCACGTGCTTCGTTCTTTGTACTTCTGATTCTAGCACCCATTCGTCCGATGCGCTAAAACAAATCATATCATTTTAATATCATTAATTTTGTCCTTCCATTTCTATCAACCTAACACATGTGGACATCCGCATGAAAAGGGCCCTTATAGACTGCTCTAGTTTAGGAGATATTCGTAATTTTCTAAGTTGAGGTCAAAATGATTATTTTTGATTGTGAGTAGGTTTTGATAATGGGATCTATACTAAATTATTAGGTGTACGTTTATATCCAGATAGTAAACGGAAGTAGGTATATTATATGTTAGAACAAAAAATATAATGTCGGTGCTTATGCCATTCGCCAAGTCTAAATACGTTCTTCTCGAAAACAGGTTTTCGAAGTTCCAACTTCAAAAACGCTTCGCGGACTCGTTTTTTAACTTAGAAGGTTCGTTTCAGGCTTTAAATACCGGGAATTAGTTCGGCTATATTCCTCCATACATAACTCCATACCGGCCATGAGGTCCATTTTCATGTAGACGATTACATATAGTTACCAAAATAAAACACTAGAATTAGAACTTTTAGCTTTTTGCTTTTCCTGAATTTTTACTTAACACTTATGTACATTGTCTTTAGAAATTAAATGGATGACCGTTTTCGTGTCCGTTACATTTCAGATTCATTATTCTTTTACTCCCACATAGGATTTTTATTCCAATAACCCATAAAAATGACGCGTTCCAAATTCCACATAACATTTGAAGCTTTGCATTTGATTTACGCGGTGAAAGATGTGAAAAATCCACAAAACCTTCTCAGTTCTTGTCAAAATACTTTGTTCATCGAGGAGCCAAATTTAACATTTTCGGCATTTTCCAAAGGGGGGACTCATAAGTGATGAAATACTTTATTTTGTGTATTCAAGTACTGATATTGAAAATTGTGAAAAATCATCTTAAACCTGAAAATACAAGCAAATTCACTTTAAGAAACTATGCAATCCAAAAATGCAAGACGGCGGATGGGTAAAAATATAAAAAAATTAATTTCTCTATTTTATAGCGGGAGGCTCTTAAGCTTAACTAGATAAACAAGGTGACGCTAAAACAATAACTAACGCCTGCAGGAGAGGAAGACCATGTTAAAGTTACAGACACTTACCATAGAAAAAAGTTATGT
>JAAAKG020003392.1:0-21631 GCA_010014905.2 Druon quercuslanigerum | reverse complement strand
GAACCTTTCTGAACAACTTTCTCGCTGACAGTTTTCGCTTGCTCAAAATTCGCTCGACTCCCGAAACGCTAGAAGTTATTTGTGCACGAATTATGCACCGTCTTCGAAAAAAATTATTAACAATTTATTAAATAATCATTTTGATGTTCTGTTAACGCCATCGGTCGCAAAATATGACAATTCATATTTTCGATAAGTTTTATTACAAAGGGCCTCCCCACTCCAGCAAAATAATTCTATATCTCCTTTTTGCATCCGACGCCTCAATTAGGATACAAATTATCTTCTCTTGCAGGGTAGGCGTGACTCACTCGGTGAGGAATTGAGTAATTTAGATAATAGGGTGTAGAATTTTAGATTGCTCTGGAATTCTTATGTCATTCATATAACATGTTCGTTCCACATTACTACTCCAATCAGGTTTCTGATTAATCTCTCTAGCTGTCACCCCAGTTGAGGATCCCCACTCGGGTCCATTAGTATCCAAGGTTTTCTTAAAATTTTCTTTATGAACACTTGCGTAAATTGCCCTCATAGTTCAAGTGTCACCTAAATTTTCAAATTTTTAACCGATAAAAATGCATTCTCAAAAAAAAGTCAAATAGTTTTGCTATGTCATCAAAGACAAAATTTCCATGTTAAATAAACATCAACTTAATAAAAACAAAAAAACGAATTTTCAACAAAATATTTGGATTCCTAACCTAAGCAGATTAATTTTGAATCAAACAGTAGTACTTCGAACAAGAAATGATTATATTTCTGTTAAAAGAGATGAATTTTCGAAGAAAAAAAAGTTTAAACAGAAAAGATTTTTTAGGCTGTGAAGAAAATTTATTTATAAAAAATGTTTAATTTTCAGAAAAAAAGACGAGCTTTCTACAAAACAGTTTAATATTCAACTAATAGTAGATTTTTTAAATCAAAAACAGTTGCATTTAACCAACGAAGGTAAATAATAAACAAAATGCTTGAATTCCTCAAATTGAAAAGATTAAGTTTTAACCAGTTGCAAAAAACATTGGTTTTCTACAATACAAAAAGAATGGTTTACGAAATACATCAATTTTCAACCAAACAATTAAATTTTCAAAAGAAGAGATTATTATTATATGAAAAAATGGGTTTATAACAAAGTAAATACAGTTAAAACCAATGTCTTAAAGTTCCAACTAAAAAGGATAAATTTTCGACCAAAAACGGCATAGTTGCATTTTTCGTTAAAAAAATTAATTTTCAATAAAAAAGATGAATCTCCAACCAAAAATCTAATTGCTTATATTTCAACAACACAAATGTTAATTTAGATCATTTATATTGAATAAAAAAGACAAATGTTTAACAACACATTTGAATCCTCCACTAAACCAGGTTATTTTTTACCGAAACATTTTAATTTTAATGAACGAAAATGAGTTTTTACCAAAACAGCGATTTTTCAACAAAGCAGATAAATTTGCAACTAAATAGTTAAGTGTTTTGAACCAAAAAGATTAATTTTCTACTAAAGAATACGAATTTTCAACCAAATACATGAATATTCCAGAAAATAGTTGAATTTCCAATAAAAACAAAATATATTTGATGCAAAAAATGTATTGGTTAAAGTTTAAAACAAAAAAATTAATTCTCAGCGACAAATCGAATTTGTGATAAAACAGTTAACCTATCGAAAAAAGGAATTCATTTATTAACTAAAATTCTGAATTTTTAACAAAGTAAAACAACTTTCGAACAAATAGGTGAACTTTCTACAAAATTATTTAACAATTGCCTTCATAAGCAATTTTCAGCAGTCAAAATATTTTAGAAATTGAATTAAATTCAGGAATTTCAGCAATTCCAAAACTGCAAGTTACTTTTGAATGTAATGTTTAATGAAATCGTGAATAATTATATGACCGGAGAGATGCAAGGGGGTGAAGAGTGAAGGAAGAATTATAAATTTTACATATTGTTCGTTTAATGACATATTCACAGAGAGTCGCTGCTTTTGATGTTAAAATTTCCTTTGACCCCGGTAATATGATTTGAAACGACATTATATGGAAAGCTGTTATAACAGTTTGAAACCTGAGGTAAATTGATGAATAATATCTTATTTGTGGTCTACGGACATTCAAAAATCTCTGCAAATTGCAGTAACGTTTTCTTATTTTTAATTGTTTGTAATCATAAATTTATAATTTTATTTAAAACGATATTTTACTTTTATAATAGAATTGATTCAAAAAGTTAATTTTCTTATAAAGCCTAATGTTTAGTTATATATTACAAAACCTATACCGCGAGGTGCCAAAAATTAAGATTCAATGTAGGCTCTACAACATATCATAAACAGTCATGCAAATCCACACAAATTCTACTCATCTAACTGTCAGGAAAACCTGCCGCATTCAACGAGAAATGGTGGAAATGGATAAATTTAATTCCCACAAAATAGACCTGCCTTCTCTGAGTTTTACATGTAAATCGTCTTATAATTTTCTTTCAGGGACGTGACGAGTTTTTTAAATTATATCACTCCATTCTTTTTAAAATTTTAAATTACTTCAAAACTTAGTTAGACAAATCAAGATTTGTGGTAGTGAATCACTACCAAGGGGCCTTTTATGTTACAGAACTTTTCTTGTTAAATTTTAAGCGTACCCCCCCCCCCCTTTATTAGGGTACATAAGTTTTTAACCACCTCCTTCATCCCATATCTTAAGAAATTTTTGCCGACCTAATTTTTACCGTTGTTCAGAGCTTTTACAAAAATAATTTCAGACTATTTTTGAACAAAGAGGATGCATTTTCAATTTAAAAGTTTAATTTTCAACAAAGTACATACATTTTTAACGAATTATTTAAATTTTTAACTAGAAAGATCACTTTTCAAGTTAAAACACCAATTTTCAACAGAAACCGAAATAGTATCATTTTCTCTTAAAAATTAATTCTCAATTAGAAAAATTATCAACAAGATATTTTAATTTTTAACTGAAATTTAGACATAAAAAAAATGTTAACAAGAGTTCAATATTTAACCAAACTTTTAACCGAAGTTTTTAAATTAAACCTAATCAGATGCATTGAGCACCCCGATGCCAGAACGGGACATAACTTGGTGAAGTTGGAGGACGGTTGGCCCCTGGTAACTAAAAATCGAAATTTGAAAATTTGATTTTTAAAGAATGCATTCTTATAGGAAATTAGATGGCGCATCTTTTATCCTCTAGCAAAAAAGTATAATCTATTATAGTTTTCGAGATAAGCATAATAATGATGTTTATTTCTAAAGACGACTTGTAATTAATTTTCGGTCTGTCGCTCGTCGTCACATCTACAGTTTGTGGAATTTTTTGATGAAATTTGGAGACAATACTCTGAAAAAGTATCTTCAGAACGACTATTTTAGCTAAAAGTGTATATAATTATTTATAAAAAAATAAAAAATTGTTTTGTAGGCAATTCTGAAGTCAATTCCTTATAATATTCAATCGCTTCGTTTATCAAACCAAGTTTGAGCAAATATAAACTTTCTGTGGAGAAGTTGTTCAGAAAACTATAAGGAAGTTGTCTGTAAAAACCTTTTTTCAAAAAACTGAGTAGGGAAACAATTGCGAATGTAAAACATGAAGCGCGCGATTCGCAACAATTCATGTCTATTAGATGGACGGAACCACTCGCAGTATAGCTAGCGAAGGAATGAAAATATAAACAAAGGAATACCTGGAGTTATATTAGATGACCTTCAAATGTCGTTTTAGCTTTTCTAGCATCATAATAATTACAGTTTCTGTAGAATTAAATAGATAATTGTGCTTTTAGATACCACAATATTCACATCGTCCCGCGAGTTAAATAATATTTTGTGAAATTCATAGTGGAAGAAATTTTCTCTTTTTTTTCGAATTGAAAAGAATCATTTCACATGAATAATATTTTATTATTTAATATTTATTATTATATTATTATATAACTTGTTCATTTGTGCATTATAGAAGTATTCAAACTCTTGAAATATATCATAATTCGATACTTTTTATATTATTCTGAACTTTTGTATTATTCACCTGCGTAACTACATTTGAGTCCGCCCGTATGACTGTCGCCTACAAGAGTTTAGTTCGCGCACTCCAAGTTTTTCATTCGCAGTTTTTTACCTATTCAGTATTTTGGAAAAAGGTTTTTACAGAAAACTTCTTTATAGTTTTCTATACAACTTCTTCACAGGAAGTTTATATTTGCTCAAACATCGCTCGATAAACGAAGTGATTGAAGATCATAAGGAATTGGCTTCAGAATGGCCTAGAAAACAATTTTTAATTTTGTTATAAATAATGATATACAGAGACCAAAAATTAATTACAAATCGTCTTCAGAAAAAACACATCATTATCATGGTTATCTCGAAAACTATAATAAATTAAACTTTTTTCCAGAGGAAAATCATGCGCCATCTATTTTCCTATAAGAATGCATTCTTCAAAAATCAAATTCTAAAATTTCGATATTTAGTTTCCAGGGGCCAACCTCGCTCCAACTTTACCGAGTTATGTCCCGTTCTGGAATCGGAGCGCTCAATTATGAACAAAAAAGTTGCATTTGAACCGTAAAAATAAATTTTTCACCAAGGAGCTCAACTTTTAAATTAAGAGCATGAATTTTTGGGAAATAGTTGACTTTTTAACAAAGACTCAACCAAACACTTTGTGATTTTTAACTTTCTCTATGATTTTCTAATAAAAAAGAGAAATTCTTATTTATATATGTAAATTTTTAGCCAAATTAGCAAGATATAAGAATAATTTCACACAACAAACGAATTATTAACAAAATAGTTAAACTTAAAAAAAGGTGAATTTTAAACTAAAATTATGTATTTCTTAAAAATTTAATTCCCAAAAAATATTTCACATTCAACAAAAGAGATAACTTATCAACTAAAATTATTAATCTTAGAAATATGAATTTTTAAGAATGCATTTAATGCATTTAAATTTCCAAAAAGAGTTGCATTTTTCTACTAAAAAATGTTTTTCAGTCCGTAAAAAAAATATGTACCAAAATGTTCAATTTTGAAGTCAAACGGACGAGTGTCCTACAAAACAATTAAAGTATCAAATAAAAAGATTAATTTCCAACCGAAAAAAATCAGAAGATTAATTTTGTCCTAAAGAATACGAATTAGCAATAAAATACATAAGTTTTCAACAAAATAGATCAATTTTTAACCAGTAAGATTAATCGTATGCAAAAAAAAACTATCACCAAACTAGTTAAATTTTTAAACAAACAGCACAAAAATTAACAAAAAATCTTCTGAGAAAAAGCACGAATTTTTAACAAAATACATGATATTTTACCCAAATAGTTTATTTTCCAATCAACAAAGATCGATTTTCAACCAGAAACGGTAAAGTTACATTTTTATTTCAAAAATGAAGTTCGAACAAAATACAAAGAGTTGGAAGTATAAATTGCAAATAAAAGCAGATTTTTTCCAAAATACCTATATTCGAGCCAAAATTATGAATTTTCTATAAAACCGTTGAACTTTCTGCTCAAAAATGTAAATTTGAAGCAAAAAAGTTAATTTTCGACTGAAAAAGGTTAACTTTTAAACAAAACAGGTGTCATTTCTACAATAACATATGGATTTTCAAACCAAAAAGACGAATGTTTAACGAAATGGTCTAATTTTAAAACAAAAAATATTACTTTTTAATAAAATTGTTGATTTCACAATATGATCAATAAACTATCTTACTATCTTACATAATTTTATAATAATTATATAATTATAATTTTCAACTTATTATAACTAATAATAACTCCAACTGATAAATAATTTTTACATAAGAATGGTTTTAAAATATTGGAATCACACTTACACTTTTTATAAAGAAAAATTAATTTTATTTTAATAGAATCCACCTGCAGTCTATAGTCCACATCAATAAAAATGGAATGGAAGCATCTCATGTGTTCCCTAAGGGTTTACATTTTCCTTGTCCCTTGTTCCCAATTCCTTTACACACCCCCACAAAGTTTCTTGGTGGTGGGAGGGGGACCTACAGTTTAAGGTGGGTTCCGAACCACCAAGAGCAACAACCTCAAGTACTTAAGAGAACCTTTTTCTCTAGAGGTACCGGTCCCACTACTCTCCGAAGATAAGCAACTCCCTTGCTATGCTAGTGGAAAAAAACAAGTTTGTTAACTAGCCGTTGTTGACCAAAGGTTCTGGTTTTATCAATTAAAAATGATTCTTAATAAATAAAAATGCCATTTTTTAGGAAAACTGCAAGATACGAAAAAATTAATTCACTCAAATTGTTCATGCAAAAAAATCTGCAAATTTGTTTCTCATTTATATAGGACGCGTAATTTTTATTATAATCATAAGAAATAATATTAAAAAATTCAGAAATTTAAATTCCTGAACAACAAACACAAGGTACACTAAAATCCTAATCAATAAATTCTCTTGACAAGATTAGATCTAAAAATTTGCTTTGCACATTTACTTTTTTTTACGAGACACGTGCTGCGAATGTGTTCGTTACAGTCAAAGGAGCTTTAACAAAACATAATTCACAATGACAACCTAATATAAAAAATAAATATTTTTTACAATTACTTGTCAAACATTGATTTCACAACATTTTACTAATAGATTTTTATCTGGCAGAATTTTTTGGATCGTAGATGGCTTCGGTGAGATTTGAGACAGAGGAAGCAAATTTGGATTGTTATTCTAAAAGTGGATCAGTGGATTTCCTTGTATAAAATTATAAACGATTTATCATGAATTTAATGCAAACAGCTTATGATATATATTACACTTCATATTTGCAATAAAAAAATAATTATATAACTCTGATCGACATTTGAATCCCCGATCCACATTTGGCTCCTCTGGCTCACATTTATCATTATTAAAGGATAAAATTTAAAAAAATATTTACAATATAAACTTCACGACTTAAAATATGTCTCTAAAGACTTTTAAGGAAATGTCTGCTTCGAATATTCTCGTACCTAGTGTTGACAATACAAATACAATTCACAGAAAATCCTTTGCGTGATCATGAACTGAAAGTGACGTCCCTGAATGCCTTTTTCAACTATTCTCTTCACGGCTTTCGTCGTTTCAATCTTTTAGAAAAGAGAAAAATGTATTCATTGAAAATAGTACAGAAAGGTAGCGCGAGTAGTGTTTAAAACTAAAAAAAATTATTGAATAGTAAGTGGACCCAAATTTTGGTTAATAATGTAATATGTTAATCGTGATATAAAATAAGTAACAGCTCCGTTTAAAATAGAGGTACAATTTTATTAAATTAGCTGCTTAAGTGTACAAAAATTTTATATTCTTAAATATATTCTTATCTCTTAAATTTTCTAGAGCATTCGAGAAAATTTCGTATGTCAATTTTTAACATTGTCTTTAAACATTTTATTACAGGATCTTTCAGAATATACTTCTCCATCTTTTTAAGAAACTTCCTCCTTTTATCTTTTTTTTGTTTAAATGCGAATTTCATTAATTCACAGCAATAAAGTTTTAATACAAAATCCAACTATTTTTTCGTTGAAACTTTATTCTTTTTAATTTAAAAGTCTACTATTATATTTTTGGTTGAGAAACCATCTCTTTTTTTGAAAAATTCTACTATTTTGTGGAAGATTGAATTATATTATTAACAAATTGTTCATTTTTAGTTAAGGATTAACTTTTTTGACTGAATATATAACTAATAGATTTTGGGATAATAACTAATATTTTCTAGGTTGAAAATTGCAAAATTATATTTTTCATTCAGAATTAATCTTTTTTGTCTGAAAATACAACTACATGGTTGAAGATTGAACTACTTTCTTAAAATTTGTTTAATTAATTAAAGACTGGAAATTTAATTATTTTATTTTTGGGTAAAAATTGATCGATTCCAGTTAAAAGTTTAACTATTTAATTAAAAGCTTATATGGTTTGCAGTTTAAAATTTTTCATCTTTTAAGAGAATTATTCCTGTTAAATGAAAATGCATATACTTGGCTAAGAGTAGAACTACTTTTTTGAAATCCCCTTTACTAGTTGAGGATCAATCTGTTTGGTTAGGAACTTAATTGTTTTGTAGAAATTTCTTTTTTTTTTGCAAAAAATTCTAGTGTTTTGTTGAAAATTCGCCTTTTTGGGGTGTATATTATATAATTTAGGTCAAAAATTTAAATATTTGATTACTTTTCTCATTGACAAAGAATTACTAAAATAAAAAATTTTATTTTTAAATTTTTCCCCCGTATATTTTGTTGAAAATTTGTCTCTTTTGCTTCAAAAGGTCAACTATTTGGTTTTGAATGCGATTTTTTAGTCTAAAATTAATTTTTATTAAGGTAAAGTCAAATATTTAGTTTAAAAATCATCTTTCTTTGTTAAAAGCTCATTTTTCTCGAATTAAAAGTCAACTGTTTTCTCAAAAATATGATAATTTAAAAGGCCACGAAGCCATTCATAAAATTTCCACAATAATCGATATTCAAATTTTAATGCTCAAAATAATAATTTGAATATTATTGAAATATTTAATATTTTTACAGTACCCAAGTTTACAATAAACACATATTTTTCAAGATTCGTATTTCGTAAAATAACGAATACAAAGCAAGTGAATTTCGCACTCTGCTTCGCTGGGTACCATTCGATAAACATTTATCACCCAGCCTTCATGGGTTACGTTTTTATCCAAAGTGTAGAAAGACAAAGAACGAAAACAAATCCTCCAACTTCTAACGAGAATGTCGGTTCCTAAAGTGATTGATTTCTTCCTGGAAGATCCAAAGAAACCTGGATTTATTTTTCCAGTGGCAAAGACAAAAGACCATTGAATCAATTGAAAAATATTCTGCATTAGACTTTCAAAAAATGTACTCATAAAACCATTTTTTTAGTGACTAAATTAGAAAAATTTGTTAAACTTGATAAAAAATAAATGGTGAAAAACCATAAACCAAAACTTTTGCGCTTTTTTTATCTGTAAAAAGGGACTCCATGTATCTATATTGTATTTGTGTCTTTCGAATTACTTAGCCTTCCCTGTTTAAAAAAGGAAAGAAATAAATCAGTCACTTGTGAGCATTAATCTCTCCCCTCTGAAAGGCAAACAAACATTATTTTTATCCAGAGATTTTAAGTTTTTCTGTCAGAAAAAAGTTTTTAATTTTATAAGTTTTAATTCTTGAAATACTTTAAAGCTGAAAAACGTGTTTTTAAATTTTCTAATTAATTAAAGATAAAGAATTTAAAAAAATAAAAGCAGCTGAATTCTAAATAAATTATTCATATGAAAAACATTCAAAAATATTAAAAGTGAATAATAACAGAATTTTCAAAATAAATTAAATATAAAACTGTGCGTAGGTGTAATGAAAATTATATTTTCAATTTCTAATAAGTATTTTATTATTTTCCTTCATACAAAACTTTTTCTCACACAAACAACTCGCTCATTGTTTAGTTTTTCAATGATCAAAATTATAAAATAAATAGAAAAATATATGTACTAATTTCAAGTATAATTCAATACCAAGACCAGCGAAACAAAAACGGGTAAAAATTATGTAAAAAATTCAAATAAACTTTTTATATGAAAAACAGTCTAAAAGGTTTAATAATGTAACTTATTTAATATAATATTCTGATTTAATTCAAGAAAGCAACTTTTTAGACACGGGACTCCTCGAAGTAGCTACATTTTGCATCAATGATAGCTCTACAAATTCTTGAAATTAGTACATAGACTTTTTCCTATTTATTTTATAATTTTGATCATCTAAAAATTAAATAATGAGCATGTTGTTTGTATGAGAAAAATTGTTGTGCAAAGGAAAATAATAAACTACTTATTATAAATTGAAAATATAATTTTCACTACACCTACGCACTGTTTTATATTAAATTTATTCTGAAAATTCCATTATTATTCACTTTTAATATTTTTGAGTGTTTTTTATATGAATAATTTATTTAGAATTTAGTTGCGTAATTGATTTAAAAAATAGTTTACCCTTGTAACAATATATCTACATTTTTATTAATATTCTAGGTAATAAAAATTTTAGGAAATAAAAAAACTGTTTATCATTTTTTTAGTCTTCAATATAAGGATGATTCCGAATTAAAATAATTGTAAATAATTGAAAAAAACGAGCAGCAGACCGGCCGAGAACTGTGATCGTCGACTAAAACTCAACTCAGATACCATTGAACATTTTTAACCGTATCTCGGGAACCGATTAAGATTTTTTAAGTTTCTTTGTCTTAAATTTAAGATAAAATTTTAGGCTCTATGTCGTATAATTTTTAGATTTTTGCCACAATTTTACTAGGTGATGCTAAAAGTTAAAGTCAAAGTACAAAATTTTAGAAAGTCTAGAATTTTTTTTTAATTTATCACGTGCTATATTGTCTTCAGCAGATAAAAAAAATCTGTTTGACATCGCTAGACGTGGAATTTCATAGAGTTTCCAACTGTTTTTTAAAAAAATGCCCTATCATTTTTTTGGCTGAGTTATCGTGGTTCGACTCCAGCAGTGATTTTTAATAGTGCTTGCGTCAATCGATCTCATAATTTTTGACGGTAGTGTATATATTATACATATCAATAAAGATTACGATTTTTCTGCTTCATCAATTTAATGAATCGAAAATCCCAAACAAGTAATTGTATTTCATAATAAAATCAATATTGGTAAACAGTTTCGTCTTAAAAATTTAGCTATCAAACTATAATACTTTTTTATATATTCAAAGAGATGAGAAAAATTAAATTATTAAGAAAAACTGAAAATATCTTAATTTAAGAAAATAAGAGTCCCGATCATCATTAAAAATAGTCGCTAACACTTTTAAACCTTTCAGGAATTTTGAAGGTTTTCAGATAATGAACATTTTTTCTTAAGATTCTACGGGATAATAATTCTTTTTAAATTTAATTCGAAGAAAATATTTTAAAATATTTAAAAAAATTTCAATTGCGTTCCAATTATTTCCAAAGATAATGCAGAAGATTTCAAAGAAAACTTTTGCAGTTCTACAAGGTAACAAATTTTTAGAAAATAATCGCATAAGTTTAAGAGTTATTTAAAAAAATAAAATTATCTTGATATTTCTCGAAAATTTTAAAATAATTTTTTCCCTAATATAATTTACACTTAGAGAATGTTTTTGAAGAATTTTCAAATATTCTAAATTATTTTTAAAATGCTCGAAAAATAATTGGAATGATTTAAAGGAAATTTTTTAATTTTGCAATATTTTTTTTATTGAAACAAAATTTAGTTTTCCGCTGCTTGGAAATAAGACATAGTTAAGATTTAAATTTTTTTTTTTAAATTTGAAGATATGATAAACAAAATTTTTAGCTTGTATTAAAAATGAAATTTTCCTTTAAAATAACATCTTTCAAGAATTTTAAAAATTCTAGAATCTTCTTTGGTTTCAGATTAAACAATTCTGTTGATCATTTGTCTTTTTCATTTAAAACTTCATTTTTTCGTAAAAATTTTATTTTTTTGTTGAACTTGCAAATGGTTGGTTTAAAATAAAAATATTTCTGTGTACAAATGCAACTATTCGGTTGAAGGTTAAATTTCACTATTCATGATTCATTAATCATGCATTATTTTACTTTAAAATTCATTTCCTTATTGGAAATGGCAAGATTTTGTTGAAAATTTGTCTGTTTTGTAGGGAAATTAACCTCATTGGATGAAAATTCGCGTTTTTGCGTAGGAGTTTACTTATTTTGTTGTATTTTCTATTGAATTATCATCTCTTAGCTTATTTGTTCAGAATTCATCTTCCTTTGGTTGAAAGCGCTACTACTTGATTAAAAACCTAATTATTTCGTTAAAAAGTAATTATTTTATTAAAGATTTATTATTTTAGATAAAAATTCATCTTTTTAATAAATAATTAATCTTTTTGATCGAATATTCATGTATTTGGTTGCAAATTCAAATACTGGAACAAAAAGTAACTTTTTTATTCAATATTTAATTTTTTTTAATAAAAATAAAACCTATGAAAATTAATCTGTTTTGCTTTAGGATTGAACTATTTTGTTGAAGTTTTGATTTGAAATATCTAAAATTTTCCAAAATTGGCCAAGCATTCAGACAGCTGCGAATACTTCTAATAATATGGAATGTCGCAGCGGGTTATCATTTGCTGTCATCAAATTCAAACAATGATTCTAAGCCCAACTTTAAAAAAAAATTTTTGTCAGGTCCATACCTAGGGAAGTGGATTCGTCTGACGAATTTTAAATGACTAAAGTGATACTTTAGCAGCGAGGGTGACCCGTGTTTTAAAATAAAAGTCAGAGTCCAACAAGACAATAAGCAATAAAATACACAATGAAAGTTATGAAACAAATAATAATAATTCCTTTATTTAATTATCAAGTTTACTATTCTTGAAAATCATAATTGATGCAAGCTGGAGATCACAATTGTCTTGAATATTGCATGCTAAATTAATTATTGACCGACAAATTCTTGATTTGACTGATTGAAGTGATACAAATGCAGTAGTTTCACTTTGAGCATAGAGACCGTACCAATGAGAAACATAATTAATGAAATAATCGGCTCACTTGGTCGGGTCATACGAATTTAATGGACCAATGAATTTCTCGCACATGCTCTGCATATTGTTTAGACTACCGCAACGTATACATTGCGTAACGTCGTTTCAACTTAAGCGATCGTAAAACCATTACTCAAGTAACTGCATAATATTGTATTAAAAGCAGACAACTAAGCTTGGAAAACTAAATTAATTAATTTGCATACAAAGCCAGACAACGCTAAGCCAAACCATCTATTCAGGACATCAATCTTAATTAGCATGCACTAAAGTTCAGTGTACCTGTAGTGAAAATTTCACTTATGGGGCATGCATAAATTACGTCAAATTTTCTTTTTTGGAAATTTGAAAACATGTTCCTAGCTTTATTAGGTTTTGAAAGCTTTGAACCCCCTCCTTCATCTTTTCTAATTTTTTCCGACTTAATTTGTAATAGTTGATATTTTAAGAAAAAATTCTTCTAATTTTAAAAAAGTTGAATTGAATTCAAAAACCACGAATTTTCCACAAAATAGATGATTCCTCGCCCAAACCAGACTCATTTTCAAGTAAACACCCAAAGACCAAAAAAGCGATTTATCATATTATGAAGGAAAATTTTTAAGAAGTGCTCAATTTTGAACCAAACACGCTTTTTCAGTTTATAAAGATAATATTTTTATACAGATTCTCATTAAAATATATAAATCTTTTATCAAATAGTTAACCTTTCAAGTAAAATAAATGTTCTACAAAAATAAAAATTCTTGATAAAATTTATATCATCTTAACCACATAGTGCAATTTTATTTCAAAAATTAAATTTTCATTACAAAGACGGCAGTTTCGTAAAAATAGTAAATTTTTTTTCAAATAGCTGAAATTTCTATCAAATTGTGAAATTCCTGAGCTTACTTTTCTATTAAGCAGTTCAAATTTTTACCCGAAATATAAATTTTTAACAAAAAATCCATTACAGCTATAAAGAATCATCAAACAAAACAAAAATTTAAGAAGTTGGATCAATTTGAAACGAAGAAGATAATAATAATATGTAATTGTTATATTAATAATAAATAATAAATAATAAATAAATAATAATGAATAATAATAATAAATAATAAATAATAATAATAATATTTAATACTAATATTTCAGTTAAAAATATTTTGTAATAAAAAAAGTTGAATTTGAACAAAAAAGACCATTTTTTCAATTTTATGCTAAAAAGAATAACGTTTTAATAATATTTTTGCATTTTCAGCAAAATAATTATATGTTAAATAACATATTTAAATTTATAATTGAAAAGGGTGTATTTTTATCCATAAGAACCGCCAATAACTGGAAACGAAGGGACTTTTGACCCAAAATGCTTGAATTTTTTTATTGGGTGCTCTTAATTCAGTTGGAGTATAAATGGTTTAACGAGAAAAGAGAAAATACTGTGAAGTCTGTGTTAATTAAATATTAATGTTGAAATATGAAGTTAGAAAATTAAAAATTTGGCTTTAAAAAGAAAAAAACAAACAAACAAAAAATATTTTTCTACGCTCGTCGAATTTCTGCGAACCTAGACACGGCTAAAAAAGAAATATAATTTTCCATTACGCAGTTTTTTTTATTTTGGACTGCACACTTTTAAATTTGCACTAAATAAAGTAAAGTTTAAAGTAAAGCTAATTCCATTAATGTTCTTCGTCTATTTAATAACCAAAATATACGTTTTTATATGTATTTTTTAGGTAAAGGGAGTAAAAATTTCACAAATAACAGCTCACTAGGTAACACTTATATTATTATTAAATGGTAAATCACAAATAATAATATTACAATCATCAATAAAGTAACATAAAAATAATTTTAATCCTTACTCAATTTACATAACTTATGCACTTCCCCTTATTAAATTAGTAACTTAACCCATTAAGTCCTGACTGTATACATCTTAAACATTTTTTTTAACTGCAACAATTTTTAATTTTTAATTTTCGGATCGAAATCGTCGGTAGATTTTTTTAATTTGTGCATTAAAAGTGTCCATGTACTCTAACCTTTAAAATGCAGTGGTAGGTTTTTTCAAATTAAACATTGCGGCATACAAAATGGCGACTTAAATTTATTTATTTTTTATTTTACGATACTTTTTCCTGCATTCAAAATTTTTGCCAACTTTGATAAAAATTAGTATAAGGGTTTTTTTTGAGTTGCTGATTATGAATCTGCTATCAGTTTTTCAAAAGTCAATATGGCGGTTCCTATATGGCTGCCAAAAATTTCAAAAAATTGTTGCATTTTCATGAGAATTTGTATAGGGGCCTTTTTTGGTTTGCTGATTACGAATCTGCCATCAGTTTTTCAAAATTCAAGATAGCGGTTCCAATATAGCTGCCAAAAATTTCGAAAATGTTTCAATTTTCATAAAAATTTGTATCGATGGATTTTTTGGATTACTGATTACGAATCTGTTATTAGATTTTTAAAATGCAAAATGGCGGCTACAATATAGCTGCAAAATATTTCAAAAAATTGTTCAATTTTCATGAAGATATTCAAATGAAAAAAAAACGAGATTCCCAAGCAGCTAAAACATTTGTTTTAATGCCTAGCAATTAAGTGGATAAAATAAGTGAATTACATGAAACTGTAACAGTAGAATCAAAACAAAATCGTTCAAATTTTACAAAATGTGATTCAAGGACGCAGAAAATATATAAGATGTGCGATGTATATTCATGCACATCGTGCTTTTTAATTTATCATAAATAAGTTAAAATCTTATACTAAGTTTTTAGATTATTGATTATAAAAGGTTTTATTATAAGAAAAATTAATAAATATAAAAAAAATTTTAAAAATCTGAAAAAATAAAAAAAAAAAGAAGAGGCTTTCTCTATTGCGTTTACATCCTCGTGGTGAACGCCGGGCAACAACACATAATATATGTCGTATAAGAAACGCGACCCATTTCCTCCAAATTCATAATTTCACGAAAATTAAAATGTTTTTTGAAATTTTTGGCAGCCATATTGGATCTGATATCTTCAATTTTGAAAATATGATAACAGATTCGCAATAAGCGACTCAAAAAACGTCCCTATACGAGTTTTCATGAAAATTGATAATTTTTTTGAAATTTTTGCAGCCATATTGGATCCGCCATATTAAATTGGAAAAATCTGATATCAGATTCGTAATCAGCGACCCAAAAAAAACCCTATATGAACTTTCATGAAAATTAAACCATTTTTTGAGATTTTTTGGCAGCCATATTGGATCCGCCATCGTAAATTTTGAGAATCTGATAGTAGATTCTCAATCAGCGACCTAAAAAACCATCACCTTGCACTAATTTTCATCAAAATTGAAAAAAATTGTTAGTGCACGTAAAATTACCGTAAAAATAAAAAAAAATTGGAATTAGGCCGCCATATTGGAATACGCCATGTTGAATTTGAAAAAACCTGCCACTAAATTTTGAAGGTTAGAGTTCATGGACACTTTTAATGCTAAAATCAGAAAAATCTACCGATAATTTCAATCCGAAAATTACAAATGAAACTATTTTTTTATTCGATAAATCGTTTTTTTTATTAAATAAAAAAATATATCTTTTTAAATATGCATTTTAAATATTCTAACTGCATAAATCAAAAGTTCAGACAATTTTACGTAAGAAATAGGTATTGTCGATTTTTTCTATGATCGATTTCATAGTAAATAAGGCCGTTGAAAAAATCTTAAAAATTTGTCCAGTCAGGACTTATTGGGTTAATGCTTGACGCTTGACGCTCTGAACTTTTGTCTCTTCTACTTGTTTATTAATAATTTTTTCACTCAAAGTATGGAAAAACTGAAATTTTTTACATAACAAATTTTTACGCTTTATTAAATAATTAGGTAAACTTTATATTGTCTTAAATAAGTGTTTAGGGACTCATAGAAACAAAGAATTTGCTCATCAGTCCATTTATTTGCTATAAACAAATTTTATGAACAAATTAGCAAATAGTCTTATTATCGGTAAAAAAAATTTCCTGTTTGCTAAAAGTGCTTCATATTAATGTACGAATGATATATAATTACAAAAATAATTAATAAGTTTATAATAACTATTCTTATAAACAATTCTTATGACCAAATATTAAAATTTCAGATTTTTTCTAATTATAATTTCCTTCAATCGCCAGAACAGCTTCAGTTATTTCTTATAATAATAAATATATAGTAATTTTTGATAAAATATAACAATTAAAATTTTTATAAACAAATCAGATAAACAAATTCAAAATTTTTGCCCTTTTGCATAAAAATGTTTTTGTTTTTGCACTGGAAATGTTTTAAGTTATTGAATGAATGACTGCTAGTCACAAAAATATTAGAAAAGTTAACAATAACGATGTTTATATATAATTCTCGTGATAAAATATTCAAATTTAAGGTTTTATCAAATTTTAATTTTCTTTAGTTGCTAGAATGGCTACTGAAATTCCTGAAAAATATATCTTTTATAATATTTAGTAAAATATAACAACTTAAATCTTCATAAACAAGTTAGATAAACAAATTCCAAATTTTGGCAGTTTCACTTAAAAAAAGTGGGGTTTTCAATCGCAATGGATTGAGAATGAATAATAACACTACATGCTAAGATTAACTCAATAAAAAATCTTTTGACAATAACCCTCCGACTTGATAGGCAAACCCCTAAGTTTGCAAAGATTTATATCAGAAAACGGGATTGGCAATTAATGCAGAAAAAAGTACTTTTTCATAAATTTCAGAATTTGGAAATATTTCATCTTTCGTAACTGATACATATATCCGAACTCATAACTCTGAATACCATAGATACGGAAAAAATTCTATTTCTAAATTATTCATTTAAAGGAATTGTTTATAAAGATTTAAGTTGTTATATTTTACTAAATATTATAAAAGATACATTTTTCAGGAATAACAGTAGCCATTCTAGCGATTAAAGAATATTGAGATTTGATAAAACCTTACGTTTGAATATTTTATCACGAGAATTATTTATAACAATTGTTATTTTTAACTTTTTTAATACTTTTGTGACTAGCAGTCATTCATCCAATAGCTTAAAACATTTCCAGTTCAAAAACAAAAAAAAATCTATGTGAAAGGGCCAAAAGTTTGAAATTTTTGAACGAAAAAAGTGCATTTCCTCCCACTGCGCGTCGGCCCGACATTTGTCCAATATATGGGTCATCTATTAAGATGATGCTGACCCAATCTTCGGCAAAAATTATTTTTAAAAAAATGTACAGTACAGTCGGAAATTATGAGATAGATTGACGCAAGTACTATTAAAAATCACTGCCGGCTTTGAACCACGATAACTCAGCGAAAAAAGATGACAGGGCATTTTTAAAAAACAGATAGAAAGCCTATAAAATTGTTGCAAAAATCTGAAAATTATACGATATAAAGCATAAAATGTTATCTTTGATTTAAGCTAAAGAAACATAAAAAATATTTATCGGTTGCCGAGATACGATAAAAATGTTCAATCATATCTGAGTTGAGTTTTAGTCGACGATCACGGTTCTCGGCCGGTCAGCTGATCACCTCCTTCGTTGAGGCAGGACCGAATAGACCACGCACAGAGTTGGTGCTTGATTGGGGCTTTATTTTGTAATTTTAATCATCGAAAAATTAAATAAGGAGCGAGTTGTTTGTGCAAAGGAAAATAATAAACTACTTAATAGAAATTAAAAATATAATTTTCATCACACCTACGCACTGTTTTGTATTTAATTTATTTTGGAAATTCCATTATTATTCACTTTTAATATTATTGAGTGTTTTTCATATGAATAATTTATTTTGAATTTATCTGCTTAATTTGTTTGAAAAATAGTTTACTCTCGTAACAATATATCTACAATTTTTATTAATATTCTAGTGGATAAGAATTTTAGGAAATAAAAAAACTGTTCATTATTTTTTTATTCTTTAATATAGCGATAATTCTGAATCGAAATAATTGTAAATAATTTAAAAAAACAATGAATCATTTTAAAAATTTACAATAATTTTAACTAAAAATTACTGATGAGCATAATCAAAAGTATAAGAGATCCCCAATCAAGTACCACCTCTGTGCTTGGCCTATTTGGTCCTGCCTCAACGAAGGAGGTGATCAGCAGACCGGCCGAGAACCGTGATCGTCGAGTAAAACTCAACTCAGATACGATTGAACCTTTTTAATCGTATATCGGGAACCGATAAAGATTTTTTAAGTTTCTTTGGTCTAAATTAAAGATAAAATTTTAGGCTCTATGCCGTATAATATTTAGATTTTTGCAACAATTTTTCTAGCACTTGAAGTATGGTTACAAAACTCTCCTGAATAATTTTACGCTCTTAGTATTCTTCAATAACAAAAAGATTGTTGAAATCGCCTAAGTTTTATATAGTAATATTATTTTAAAATCTTTCAATATTATATAATAGAAAAAATAAAAAAAAATTATAAACAAGTTGTTCGTTGAAAGAATGTTTTCTACGATTTTTCAGAATTTGAAGTTTTTTAACTTTTTTTCTATGTCAATTTTTTTTAAGAAGGACCCTTCTGAAATGTTAAAAAAATTCATAATTTTTTATTAATCTTAGGATTTTTTCAAAAACAAATTTAATTAAAAAAATACATCATTCGTTAATTTATCGGCAATTTAATTCTTTTTTTTTTCAGTGCCACTCCTTTCAATTTGAAACTTTATTACGATTTAGGCAACATTTGTAATTAGTTGATAAATTTAATTATTTTTAAAAACAAATCTAATAAAAAATGCATTAGTCAGGCATTCGTCGAACACAAAAATTCATTTTTTGTTGTCAACGTTTGTAATTAGGAAACTCATGATAATTTTTTGATTAATTTGATAATTTTTAAAAAAAAATCTAATAAACAAATGCATTATTGGGGCATTTGTCAACGACATTTTTTTCGATATCAGACTTTTTCATTGGGATCTTCATAACAAATTCAGCAACATTTATAATCAGTTAAAAAATTTTATAATTTCTTTAAACAAATTCAACAAACAGACGTATTATTCGGGCATCTGTGGAAAAAACTCGGTTTTTTGTGTAAGTCTTTTTAATTAGGAACTTCATGATAATTTTAGCAAATTCATAATTATAGTTAATACATTCTGTGATCTTTTAAACAAATTTAATAAACATATGCATTATTTGGGTATTAGACAATGAAAAGTTTGTCGAAAATGTTGGAAAAGTCGAAAAATGCCTCATTAATGCATCTGTTACTTACATTTGTTTATAATATTAACATTAATAATTTCACACAGAAATGTCTTAATCATTTTATTGTTTTTATCCAAATTTCTTGCAATATAACTTAAAAAACGTATACTTATAACAAATCTTCGAAAACATTCTTTGCAAAAATTATTTGTTTATATTAAATTTATTTCTTTATTATATAATATTAGAGCATCTGTCATTAATGTAACTCTATAAAACTTAGGAATTTCAACATAGAAAAACATGGCCATTTTGTTCGCCATATAGTTCTCGCATGTTTTTTTAAGCAAATTATTTTATTTTCTTCATAGATTAATTTGGAAACAGACTTGTAAAATTCGAAAGCTATACTTTGAAAATATTCAGTGTTCGATGTTTTTTGGAATTTTTAAATTTTGCAGGATTAATAATTTGAATGCTGCTTTTCAAAATGTTTAAGTATTCACTTTTAAGTCACTGTGTCCCTTATTCAAATAAGGAAAAAAATGTATACACACTTTGAAAATTTTAATTCGAAATCCGTAAAAACGCAGTCTTATCATAAAATAGCTAGGGATCGATAATTACCTAGGGTCAAGCCTGGGCCAGGCTCGTCGATCGGGTCAGGCTCTGGATAGACTTAGCGTTTCATTCTAGCTTGAGCCAGCCTTGATCACCAGGCCAGGGCCTAGTTTTCCCAGACTTGGACCCAGTCCGGCTCACGACAAAATTTTTACACGGGTATATGGAAATCTTTTTTAAATCTTTATTAATATTTACGAAATGCCGTCAAACATGGCGATTTCACACACGTGGGGCAAATTCATACTTCCAAAATTTATAGTTTAAATCACTTTATGTGGAATGTTTTGACCAGAATCTAAAACTAGTTAAGGTTTAAACTGCCTTCAGATTATTGGAACAGTTTTGAGTAAGCTACCATATCAGTTAGGGAATTTAGCGGTATAAGAATTTACCTGAATCCCGTTTATGGTATAATAAAACTGACCCTTTATTCCGCTCAAAACGGCTGAACAGAATTTCCTTTAAGAGATAATTAGAGCAAACAATTTCTAAAATGGGAAGAATTATATATTAGTGTTTCCTGTCAGCAATGAGCCCTATAGAGAAAGATGAATTTGTTCAATCAGGTAGAACCTACAAGAGACAAATTTCAAACTGAATAATTGAACACAACAAGGAGAACATTTGCTGAATGAAATTGGTCTGTTACAGTCGACTTTTTAAAATTAAAAGAAGTGATAGGAAGGTAGTCTGATAAAGGGACTTTGGAGACGAATCGATTGTGCGAGAAGAGCTGCAGTGATAAGGTTTTCATTGTCTTTCTGTAGGGTTTTCTAGATAGAAGTTTGCTCTTCTTTTATGGCATACTATATGCGGACAACATAAAAAGATCGAAGATTGAATTTTAAGCGGCAAATTTGAATTGGTTTGTTTTTTATCTCCTATTGTATGGCGGATCCTTAGCTTATAACTTCTGATGAAAAATGTGAAATGGATTAAAATCATGCGTTGTGTGGCAATTAAAAAATTGACGTATTTTTAACACACACAAGAAATTATAAAATGCGTTTAAAAAAAGATGATTTGTAACATTCAAAATTGAACACGTTTAAATTTTAAATATATAAAATTAAAGAATTCAAATTAAATGATGGAATATAAAAAATTTCCAACTATAATAAAAATTAAGAATATCGCATGAACACATTTTGAGTTTCT
>JAAAKG020003381.1:0-21632 GCA_010014905.2 Druon quercuslanigerum | reverse complement strand
CTTCCCGTCCCCTACTTCTTTCCCTCCCCTCACTTTCACGACTACCTCTATCATTTATCCTACTTCTTAACCCTCACCTCCCACTTACTCCATCTACCCCTCCTACCCCCTCCCCTCTACCTCCTTTTCTATTCTCTACTTCCCGTCTCCTAATTCTTTCCCTTCCCTCACTTTCACGACTATCGCTATCATTTCTCCTACTTCTTAACCCTCACCTCGCACTTACCCCATATACCCCTACAACCCTCCCCCTCTTCCTCCTTTTCTATTCTCTATTTCCCGTTCCTTCTCAAACAAAATTTTAAGTTAAAAAACATTCAAACTTCAATTTGAAAAGTTAAAAATTCAAGAGTTTCATTATGTGTGGTTTAATTTCTAGCTCAAATTTTATTACTTCAAATGGAAAATTTTTTGGCTTGAGAGTTCGATTTTCTAAATTTCATTGACCGTGAAAAGTGTTTGCGAATCGGGAGAAAACCGGAAATTTTTTTCTTTTATTAAAACGGCCACTCTGCTTTTTTTATGAATACAACATACACAAAAAATATTTAGGAGAATAAAAAGGTGGGGCTTTCAAGAAAATCTTATTAACTTTTTTCTTCAAATTTTGAAAAGATGACAACTAAATTTCTGGGAAAACCTACCTTTCTTATTCTTTCAAATATTTTGAAAAAGTTTATACTGATAGAAGAAAGTCATCTCATCAGCATCAGGCAGGCTAAATCATTTTTGAAGCAGGAAGAATTTTTTCCCCACAAATTTAATTTTTGAAATTTTCTCGTAAACTATGAAAGACATCGCAAAATGAAAAGAGACATTTTTCTTAGAACTTTTTTAATCGTGAAAAATTTTATTTACAAATTTTTTTGTATCTATCATTGTCCCAAGAAAAAGTAGAAAATTCGATTGTATGAAAAAAGAATTCTCCTGGCTACAAAAGTTATTTAGCAAGCATCAAACTTACAAGCTATCTTCATTATCAAAGTACAAGTTAGATCAAGTTACATCAAGTGTTAAAGATTTAAAAAAAAATTTGGGTTTTTTGAAAAACTAAGTCCAAAATTCAAATACGCGTAATATTAAAATTTGTGTTAATTTATATGGTTGCAGAATTTTAGACAATTCTAATAATAAATTAATCTTATTTTAAACCTCTTCAATATCGAACAATTTTCAAAGTTTAAATAATAAAAAAAAATATTTTATGTGAAAAGCTTCCCCGAGAGAAAAAACTTGAAGGAAATAGAGAAGTTTAAAAAATTCACTTCCTGGGAGGTAGGAAAGTTTAAAATAGTTGAAGGATTTTAATCCTCTTAACACCCTCGTTCCCGGTCAATAAGTCGAGTGAGATTTTAAACCATGTGCAGTTGGAAAAGAGAAGCTGGTGTGCATAATAGAAAGCGAGAAAAAAGTGGTGAAAAAAAATTTCATCTTGAATCTTGATGCACTTCAGCATCGCATCAACTAAAATCAAAAGACTCGACAGCGCGAGTGCGTCGGCCAATCGTTTCGTAGAATAACATGCATTTTTTTTTATTTTCCTCGCACGTAATCGCTCGCCAGTCGTTTTTGCCGTTCATCCGCTGTTCAGTGATAAAGAGCACTTTAGAAAACGTAAAAATTTGATGTACCTACCCTTATGATAAAAAAAGAATACGTCGATTGCATTGAATTTTTTAAAAATTTATAGATATTAAATGTAAAGAGCTCATTACTAATTGCTTCGTTTTATTTTTGTGCTTTATATCAAAGCTATTCTTTGATATCGTGCATTAATAATAATTTTGAAAATTCATTTTTCTTTATTTAAAACTTATTTTTTAATTTAAATTTTACTATTCCTTTTTTTGTATTAAAACTTTAGCTTGTAGTTTAGATTTCAGCTAGATATGTAGTGAATAATTAAATTTGTTGTCAAAAATTCTTATTTTTGATTTCGAAATTTTTTTTTTTTTTAGACTGAGGATTAAACTATTTTTTTAAATCATTTCTTTTGGTTGAAAATTAAATTTTTTTATTTAAAATTCGTCTCTTTTGCTAAATTTAACTGCTTATGATTTAAAATTAATATCCTTTTAGGTTGAAAATTTAACAACTTGGTTAAAGGTTGTGCCACTTAAAAAATCAATTTTGTTGTTAAGATTCAGAATTTTAGTTTGAAATTATTTTTTTGGTTGAAAATTAGTTTTTTCAACTGAAAATAATAATATTTCATTTGGAGATACATCAATTTAGTTGAAAATTCATCATTCATTTTTTTTTATTTAATTTTTTTTAACTGAAAATAAAATTTTTCGATTTTTGGTTGTGAATAGATTGTTGAAAATTCATATTTTAGTGTTGGAAGTTTATCTAAAATTTTTTTTTCTTGCCAATTGAAATTTGCTTTTCTTTCTTTTTTTTGTTAGAAATTAATCTTCTTTGGTGAGGATTCAACTATTTTCTTGAAATTTCATCTTTTTTTTGAAAATTGAACTATTTGGTTAAAGGTTCAACCACTTTTTAAAAAAAATATTAAAAATAATTATTTTAGTTAAAACTTCGTCTCTAGTTGAAAATTTATATTTTTCTGGGTAAAAATTCATTTCTTTGGTTCAAAATTGAACTGCTTGGTTGAAAGATGAACCACTGTGTCAAAAAATAATTTTCGTTGTTGAAGATTCATCCCATTACTGGAAAATTCATATGTTTGGTTGAAAAAATGTTTCTTGTTTGAACATTATTATTTTTACTAAAAAATTTATCTTTCCAATTTTTGGTTGAAAGTTGATATTTTTTCTTGAAAATTCATCTCTTTAGTTGAAAGCTTAACTTTTTTTAAATCGACATTTTTAATAAAAATTTTAACTCCAATGTTTAGTTGTAAATCGACCTTTTTTATTCGAAAGGTTCACTATTTTGGTAGAAAATTAATTTTTTGTTGTTAAAAATTTAACTGACATATTTTTTGCTTGAAAATTCTAATCTTTTTTTACAATTCGTATTTTTAGTCAAGAATATTATCTTTTTTAGTAGAAATTTTATCTTTTAGGAAAAAATGCATCTCATTTGTTATAAATTAATCTTCTTTGATTAAGGATTCAACTATTTTTTTGAAAATATTCTATGTTATGGTTGCATTCAATTGTAGATTGTTGGTCTTTTTGAACTTTTAGTTAAAAATTTAATTTTTTTGTTTAAAAATTTATCTTGTTTATCAGAAATTTAATATTCTTAAACATTCATTTCTTTGGTTGAAAATTTATCTTTTTTAAATCGACATTTTTAATAAAAATTTTAACTCCAATTTTTCGTTGTAAATCGATCTTTTTTTAGTTGAAAAGTTCACTATTTTGGTACAAAATTAATTTTTTAATGAAAATTCACATTTTAATGTTAAAAATTTAACGGAAATATTTTTTGCCTTAAGGTTCCATTATTTTTTTATATTTCGTATTTTTAATCAAAAATATTATCTTTTTTAGTCGAAATTTAATTTTTTAGAAAAAAACCATCGCATTTATTGTAAATTATTCTCTAATTAAGGATTTAACTATTTTCTTGAAAATTCTCTATTTTGTAGTTGCATTAAATTGTTTATTTTAAAATTCGTCTTTATGGTTGAAAATAAACCATTTTTCTTAAAAAGTCATAATTTTTTTTCTATTGGAAGTTTGTCTTTTTCAACTTTTTGTACGAAATTTTAATATTTTTATTAATTCGTTCTGTTGGTTTAAAATTGTATCTTGTTTATCAGAAATTTAATCTTTTTTTGTGAAAAATTGAACTTGTTGGTTAAAAATTTATCTCTTTTGTTGAAGATTCAACTGTTTTCTTAAAAATTTCCTCTTCTTTGGTTGAATTCATCTGTTTATGATTGTAAATTAAAATCTTTTTTTCTTGAAATATTATCTATTACATTATTTGTCAAAAATTCATCTTTTTGAGATGAAAATTAGTTTAAAAAAATTTTTAATTACTTTTTTCTTGAAAAGTCTGCTTTTTTGTAGAGCAGTAATCTTCTTGGTTTAAAATTAGCTTTTTTGTTTAAAAATGCAATTGTTTATTTTCAAATAAATATTTTGTGGAAAATTCAACTTTTCGGGTTGAAAATTCAATTTTCTTCTAAAAAATCATATTTTCTGCTTTAAAATTTAACTATTTGCCGTAAATGTAACTGTTTTGTTGAAAATTGATTTTATTGTTTTTTAGATTCAACTTTTGGTTGAAAATGAAAAATTGGTTTTGGTTAAAGTGAAATCCTTTTTGTTTGATTATCCTTAAATAATGATCAATAACCTCAAGTTTTTTTCTTTCGAACAATGGAAAATTTCAAAATAATTTGGAAGAGGATTTAAAAAAAAAATGCTATCAAAGTCTTCCTGATATTAAAGCCTTAAAAATAAAAATAAGTTTTATTTTCATCCGGTTCTTAAAATTCTTGTTTGCCGATTCGTTACTGAGAAGTAAGAGCACTTTGGTACTTAAGAAATCTTATAAGAGAGGCAAGAGAGGCAAGAGAGCAAACGAAGAGACTTTTAGATGTCCCTCCAATACGTACTCGATCCTTTCTATCTCGATTTAAGTAGGTGGTACGTACGAGAAATGGATCGAGAGAAACCCGGAAGATTCGGAGAAAACACTTATTGATAATTCCTTCAGAATAACGTACACACAAACAAAATATTTTCTTGACATTGCAGAATCTAGAATAATCCCTTTTTCCAATATTCTCTTCAAATTCGTTTTCAAATGGATTACGAAAAGCTGCTTTAAGGCTAAAATTAAAACCGTACGAATAATTTTTTTAATAATTCCATTCTTACTATTTCCTTAATTTCCTACTTCCCCTCAGTTCCCCAACTTCATCTCAGTTCCCCTACTTTCCTTACATTTCGTTCTAGCATGTCCTCTCCCATCATCCTCTACTTCCCCACTCTTAGCGTACTTCCCCTACACTTGCGTCTCACTCACTCCCTTTCTGTCTCCTTACGCTTCCCCTCAATTCCACTCCCAACATTCTTCATCTATCCTACCCCCCATACTTCTTCCTCTCACCACGTCTTCTGCTTTCTCTCAAATCTCCTCTCCAACTTTTTCTTCTCTTACTTCCTCTCAATTCCCTTTTTGTCCCGTTCCCTTCATTTATCTGCCTTTCTTCAACGTACCCCCACCGCGGTTCCTCTCTCATCACCAGCTAATTCATCACCCGCAACCTACTTCCCCTACTCTCACTTCTCCCTCACTCCCTTTCCTTCTCTCTACCCTTCTCCTTTATTCCACTCCCGTCATTCTTTTTCTATCTTCTACTTTCCCCTTCTCATACTTCGCCTTCTTCCTCTAATCTTATCTCCTACTTTGTCTCAATGTCCTTCTCTTGCTTTTCCTTTACTTGCTTCCCCTCAATTTCTCTGTGCTCCCGTTCCTTACCCTCTATTTCCGCGACTTCTCCACCTTCCATCTGCATCCCATCCTCTAGGTTCCTCTCACATCCTCTACATTCCCTTCATTCCCTGCTAATACTTCCTCTCCAGTCACCCTTATTTCCCCACACGTAACTTACTGTCCCTCACCTCAGTCTCTTCCTTACCCTTCTCCAACAACCCCCTTTTTATGCTTCCTCTACTTTCTCTCCCCTCACTCTCTACTTCGCCTCATTACGTACCCTTCCCTTCTCCGACATTCTCTTCTCGTACTTTCCCTTCTCCTACTCTCCATCCCTTCCCTTAGTTTCGCTCACATGCCTTCGCTTCTCCTACTTCCCATTCCCTCCCCTAATTTTACTTACGTCCCCCCCTTCTCCTAATTTTCCTTCTACTTTCCTTTCCCCTACTTTCCTTTCCTTTCATTACTTTTCCTCGCTAACCCACCCCTTTCCTACTTTCTCTTCATTCCCCGACTTTCTATCCTCCAACTTCCCATCCTGGGAAGAAAGTACGAGTAAATCAAAATTGCGAAGTTAAATTCATTTCATGATGCAATTTCTTTTTTAATATTTCTAAAAATCGTTGAGCAAAGATTGAATCTTAATTTACGATACCGGTAAAAAAATTACGGATACCGATAATAAGATTTCTGGGAATATTGAATGATTTAGCTTTTATTTGTAAAGATTAAATTTAACTTTTTGAGATTTCAATTTATGTCCAAAATAATCTGGAAAATTTTAAGAAAAGTTTTTTAATTTTGCAAGATTAGAAAATTTTACCAAAAATTCTAAAAAGGTTCAGAGATATTCAGAAATTTAAAAAAAATTCAAAATAATTTAAAATTCGAAAAGATTTCAAAAATTGTTTCAAATGTAGATTTTTGAACATTTTGAAATAAAATTCTGAACTTTTTTATGATTTTGAAAAGTTTCAAGATAATAACAAAAAAATTTCATTACGAAAGATTTCCGAATATCTCAAAATGTAATCTAGAAGATTTTAAAACAATTTTATGAAAGTCGGTTTAAAACCTATTCAAGAATTTTAGATATTTTTGAAGAGATTACAAATATTTTTTCAATTTGAAAGATTACGAGATTTTTAAAATATATTTTTTTATTTATTCCAAACTTTCTATAAGTCCTAAGTTTCTTTTAGGTTGGCCCGAATTTATCCTGAAATTGTTTAAAATCCTGTAAAATAAAAAAAGTTTCTTATAATGTTTGTAGATATTTCTTCGAGATATATAAAATCTTTCCAAATTTTTTTAAGAAACCTAAAAAATTATATTTATCTATATTCAAAAATTAAGTCGTATTCGAAATTTTTATTTATCTTTGGTTGAAAATTCATATTTTTGGGTTAAACAATTAAAATTTTTTGTAGAAAGGTCATCTGTTTTGGAAAAGGTTTATTATTTTTTAGTTAAAAATCCAACTGGTCCAAAATTGATTTTTTATTTTATTTGAGGATTCAACTATTTTGTTAAATTTTTTTGTGATTAATTCAACTTTTTTATTTTAAGTTGAAATCAGGTTTTGACAGGATTTGACATTTCTAAAGTCTTCAAAAATCTTTCTGAATTTTATTTAAATCTTAGAAAAATTACATTTATATAACCTTCACAAATAAATCTAGAAAATTTAATTAAACTAGAATTTAAAATATTTATCTTATTCACTATAATGTCTAAAAAAAATGATCAGTTAAAAAAATTTTAATCCTTCAATTATTATTGTTTCTTACTTAAAATGACCTAAATTGATCAAATTTTGAAAAAAAAATTTCTTTAGTTTATAGAGCTGAAAACAAAAGCATAAATTTATATTTCTTAACTATTAATACTTGAATTATTAAATTTATGAAAGTTAAAAAGTTGTTGCATATTAACAGCATTCAATTTAAAATTCTTCAGTTGAAAAATGTTAGAAGCTTCAATTTTAAAAGTTCAAAATTCAACTGTTTCACTTTGCCTAAATTTGCAATGCTTTAATAGTTTGATTTTTTAAATTTAAATTTCCGTAAAAAATGTTTGCCTTGAATTTGTATTTTAATTATTATGTATTATAGTCTATGACCATATGCAATTTTCATATTTATCTTCACCTCTTGAAATCTAATTAAACCCAGAGAATAAACTATATAATTTATTTCGAATTAAACTTTCAGAAATCATAAGCGGAATAAAAGTATCAGAAATAAAAAAACCCGGATGAAACTCTGTAAAAAATTGAACCTTAGTTTCTTTTCTTAATAAGTGTAATTACTGCAATGTAAGTGGCAGGCGTCGGACTAAAAACACTATTTACACTTTTTTTAACGATTAATAACCCATTTACAACGAAAAAAAAAACAATTTTCAAGCAAGAATAATTTTCATCTAAAAGACGAATTTTCAATTATTTACTTAAAATTACAGTTAAACAGTTTGAAAAATGGATGTAAGGCTAGTGCAAATTTGATTTGATTAATATTTTTATAAATTTCTATTGAGGAAAAGTAATTTTCAATATAAAAAAAAACGAATTTTCTACAAAACAGTAGTTTTGTACAAAAAGTGGAATTTTGTATCACATTGTTGGATTTTTAAGCCAAAAGAAGAATTTTCTACAAACCAGTTGAATATTCAACATGATACTGTGATTTTTCAAAAAAAGTTAACTTTTAAAAAAATGCTTAAATTTTCAGTTAAACAGAATAATTTTTAGCCAAAAAATAAAACGAATTTTCATCTAAAATTATGAATCTTTGACCAAAAAAATTAACTTCCAAGAAATTTGTTTCATCTTTTAATCAAGGAGTTAAATTTTTAATCAAAAATGCAACTGTCAATATTTGCATAACAAAAACAAAAGAATTTAATTTAAAATAAAAAACAGTTAATATTTGGATACAAATTCGTTTTCTTTTTGTTTCAAAATAGTTTTTTTTACTGTTACTTTAACTATTACATTTTTTCGTTAAAAATTTATCTTTTTCAGTTGAAAAATTAACTTTTTTTTATCAAACGGTTCAATTTTCTACAAAATTGTTGAAGTTTCAAGACATTTTTTAGTTTTTAAATTTTCAACTAAAAATATGACTTTTCAACACAGAAGATTGTCTCTCTGCCAAAAAATATGAATTCTCAAAAAAATTCATAATATTTTGATAAAATAGATGAATTTTTTAACAAAATACATAAATTTTTAATCAAAGGGTTGTTTGTTAGTCCAAATTTTCTTTTATTAATTTGTAGCTTATACTTTTTTCCATTATAAAAATTTCTGACTAAAAAGTTGAATTGTTAAGCTAAACAAATTTAAATTGAATGTTCAAGCCAAAAAGACAAATTTTCTACAAAATAATTGAATTCCCTTACCGAGAATACATTTATCAAAAAAGTGCATTTGCAACCACTGAGTTCAGTTTTCAACAAAGTATTTAATGTTTCAGAAAAAAATAAATAATTTTTTAACAAAAAAAAAAAATTTCAACTAAAATGATTATATCTCAATTTCCAATCTAAAAATAAGAATTTTTAACGAGATACAGACATCTTTAAGAAAATACAAACATTTTTAAACAAATCGTTGAATATTCGACCACATTATTGAATTCTTTCAACCGAGAATATGAATTTTTAAAAAAAAGTTAATTTTTAACAAATCAGTTTCATTTTCAACAAAGAATTTAATATTTTAGTAAAAAAAAAACAGGTATTTTTTCACAAAACAAAAAACTAAATTTGAACTACAATTTTGAATTTTTAACCACAGTGGTGAACTTTTAAAAAGGTAGTTAGATTTTCAACTAAAGAGTTTAATTTTCAACAAATTGTGGAATTTTTAAGCCAGAAATATAAATTTTCTACAAAACAGTTGAACTTTCAACGAAAAATTCCATACTTCAGTCAAAAAAATTTCTTTCCAAAAAAATAAGGAATTTTTAACTGCAATAATAAATCTTGAATTTTCAACCTAAAAAGATGAATTTTTAACAAAATACATTTTAAACGAAAAAATTAAATTTTTACCAACTTTTTGAATTGTCGAGCCAAAATAGAAATTTTTTAATAAACAGTTGCATTTTTAAGAAAAAAAAATTTATTTTAAACTGATTAGTTTACTTTTCAACAAAGAATTTAATATTTTAATAAAAAAGTTATTTTTTTAACAAAAGAACAAACTAAATTTCAACTACAATTTTGAATTTTTAACCACAGTGATGAAGTTTTAAAAAAGATTTAAAAAGATTTGAAAAAGATTTATAAAAGATTTTCAACCAACGATTTGAATTTTCAACCAAATTGGGGAATTTTTGATCCAGAAATATGAGTTTTCTACAAAACTGTTGAACTTTCAACAAAAAAGTTAAAATTTCAGTCAAAAAAAAAAATTTACAAAAAAAAGACGAATTTTCAACCAAATTTATACATTTTAAACAAAATAAATACATTTTTTGGCAAACAGTTGAATTTTTAATAAAAAAAGTTAATTTTCAACATTCTGAACATCAACGAAACGAATTTTCAACTAAAATTATAAAAATATGTACATTTTCAACTAAGTATTTGAGTTTTCTATCAAATTGTACAATTTTTGACCAATAAATATGAATTTTCTAGAAAACAATTAAATTTCATCAGAAAAATTTATTTTTATTTTTTTACCAAAAAATTGCCTTTTGAACCAAAAAAAGGTATCGTTTTTGTGGAAAAAAATTAATTTTCGATCCAAAAAAAAAGTTTTTAGTCAAGAAATAAAAAACAATCTTTAAAATTGTTGAATTTTTAAGCTAAAAAGACGAAAATTTAACAACATTTTTCAATTTTCAACCGAAAATAATGAACTGAAATGAATGAATGAAATAATCATTATTTAAAAATACTACTGTATGCAAAATAATTAATTTAATGCAATTAATAACTAATAAACTATAGGTGCTAATAAATTAAAATTAATTATTTCTCTTTTCTTTGTGCACTCAATTAATTATTATTCACTTAGGTTCTAATATCAACTGTAGGGACGTTTCCCCTACAAAAAATTGTCAACAAAACTCTCAACAAAAAAGTTTAATAGTTGGATTTTCAACCAAAAAAGATGAAATTTCATTTTTAAAAATTAATTTGACAAGCAACATTACGAATTTTCAATAAAAAAAGATTTTTCAGCAATAGAAGGAAAAAATAGTTTACATAAATTGTTGAATCTTCTAGCCAAAAGACAAATTGAGTTTTCAATTAACTAAACAATCGAATCTCTTAACTTTTTTTAAAAATTGTTATTGGCTAGGTTGATTTTTTACTCATCAGGTTTTTTTTTGCGTAATCGTAACAAAATTTCTCAACCCCCCCTTTTAAGCTGTTACGTAATTGAAGTATGGTCCCTAAGTTTAACAATAAATTATGTGAGGCTATTTTGACAAAATTTTTTATTTTTTAATTTCGACACTATTTACACTATTTTTGATCTGTACAGTGATTCCGAGACCTAAAGTGGATTCTAAAGAGTATTTATTTGCTTCTTGCAGATGCATGGGCCCAACAGCTTCGCCATGGATAGAATAATGGCACTTTCCCAAAAATCCTGAACCTACGGCCGTCGTGCAAAAGCAAAAAAAAAGAAGACATGGAGACATTTCAAGAAGACGGAAATTCCAGCACATTTCGCGTCTAGACCTAGATTCTGATCGGTCAGCATAAACCCGAGATTCAAAATGGGCAAGTGTTGCAGTAAAAGGCAGGAGCCTCAACCAATTGGTAATTTTTTTTTTTCATTTTTCTACACCTATTTGCATTAAAATAGATTGTCAATTTTTCATTCCAAACATTAAAGATAAGTTATAATTTTTTTTATCTAAAATAAAAAGAGGCAGCACAGCCAAACGTGGCCAAACGGACAGTCAAAAAACATTCTATAAAATATAGTTTTTAATTTAATTGTAAAATGAGAATTTGATTTCACTGATTTTTTAGTTTAATTAAAAACTTTGCTGCTGCTATAAAAAAATCTGTCAGTTTGGCCATGTCGCGCTTTATTTAAAACAACAAATCAGTTAAAAATGTTAAATAATCTAATTTTGAGTTTTGGAAGTTTAAAATTCCCTTTTCAGTACCTCAAATTAAAAATTATTTAATTTTCGAGTGCCTAATTTGAAAATTGAGCCTAAATGAGTCAAATTATTCAGTGCTTTGGAAGAAAATTTCATCAGTTTGCGAGAATAACATTGCAGTTCCACTGAACGCTGCTTTTTAGTTCAAAAGGAAAATGTTTATCTCTTAAGCAACTGTTTGCTTTTTTAAATTCTACACTGAATTTAGCTCGATTTTAATTATTTCTGAAGAGAAAACCACGTTTGAAAACTGAGTTAAAAACCTTCCTAAAGATAATATTTTCAGTTCCTTACATTCTAATTAAATTATATTCTCAATTATTCCTCAAATTTAATTACGTTTTTCTTCCAGCCATCGAGATCACTGGAGAAAAATAATTTAATTTTAAACATTAATTAAAAAATTGTCCCTAAAATTAGAAACTGAAAAGCAAGAGATTTAAAATTTTGACGTTTTTATTCTTAAGTGGTTTAAAAATTAAATGCTTTCCAAATTCAAGAGCTTTAAAATTCGATAAGCCAAAGTCAGAGAACTGATTATAGATAAGATTTTATTTTATTTTAAAAAATTTATTCGTTAGGCAAAATCGGTTTCAAATCAGACAGGCACGTATAAATCAAATTGTAAAACCTCTTGGAAAAAATACCTTGGACGTACTTGAGAAATAAAATGCCTATTTTTATTAAAGAATCCCAAATTTTTGATTTTTTGTTAGGTTATTACATACTACATAATACTGCATAATACTGTTTTATTAATTTAAAATTAAAATAATTTTTATTATCTATTTATTAAAAATATTTTAAATAAATTAAATTAAAATTAAATATATTGGTATAAATAATCCTGAAACTGATAACTAATGCCTAATTTCCTCTAGAAAATAATACATTTTTTCGCCAAGAGATTCTACCATTTGGAGTGAATCTGTGGGGCTGTCTCATTTAAAATGGATTTGCTCTTAGTTTTTGTTGCTGTTGTATAAAGTTAAAAAAAGATATTTTTTTAGGGTACAAAAAAGCTGAAACTGGGCTTAATTCGAAACATAGCAATGGCGGTTCTTTGGACCGGTATACAGCCGATCCAAATCAAAGAGGCGTTCAGGCTAGGGCGGATATTATTCGTCCCAGGCCAACACCCTGTAAGCTTCAGATTCCTCATCAACCCCGTAAATCAAGCTCGCCTGTCATAGTACCTGCATGTGTGTATTTTTATTTTGTTCGTCTAATTTAATTATTTATGAGGCTCTGCCTTCTTTTTTTTAAATTTACTTACTTAAGTTAATTTTGCAACTGGATCTTCTGTTTTTGTCTTTATGTTGCATATTTAGTGTCGGCTTCTTAAACTATGAAAAATAGTGAAAGTAGGCACACGGTGCCTACCAAAAAGCGTCTCCTAACCTATTGTGACTTTAATTAAGTTGCTCAAATCTTCCTCTTACTAACTTCCTTTCCCTACATCCTCCACTCTTCTCATTCCTCCTCCAACCCCTAACTCCTGTCCTATCATCTCCACTGCCTTTACTTCCCTATAATAACTTACCCTTCAAACCCTATTTGCACCTTCCCTACATCTCCTTAATTCCCCTACTTCCTCTTCCATCGATTCCACCCTCTTCCCATCACTCTCTACTTTCCTGTCATTTCGTTCCACTCACTATTCTTCCTTTTCCTACTTTCCCTCACTTTCCATTCTTTTCCATCCCCTTCTAATTCCATTTTATCATACTTCCTCTCAGATCACCATCTACTTCTACTCCTCTTACTTCCCTCTCATTTGCCCTCTACTTCCCCTACTTCTCCTCACTTTGCTTTAATTAGCCTACCTTCCCTTACTTCCCTCCGTTAGACTTGTTTACCTTCTTTCCCCTACTTTACCATTTCGTGACTTCTCCCCTTAATTCCATTCTCATACTTCACCCTTCTTCTAATTCCTCTCCTAATTGCTTTCTAATTCCCTGCCCTTGCCCTACTCCTACCCTCACACTCCGTCCATTCTTCCACTTTACCTTCTCACACTTCCCATCTATTAGCCTATTTTTCATTACTTCAATCAATTTTACTCACTTCCCCGCCTTTCCTTCACTTCCACTTCCCCTCCCTTGCCCTACCTTTCGATTCTATAACTCCCCCTTCTTTCCCTTCACCTATTTCCCATTCTCATACTTTCTCGCGCACCACATTACCCTATTTTTCCTCCTCACTCCGTTATCTTCTCCTACTTTACCTTACGTTTCCCTACTTATCCTCCCTTACCTTACTTTCCATTCCCTAATTATCCATCCTCTTAATTTTACCTTCCCTTATTATAGTTCCACCCTTTCCTCTCTCATCATCACATATTTCACCTTAAATCTCCTGCTCTACTTTTCCTTCTGCTACTTCCTCTAAGTCTGCCTGTTGTCCTATTTTTCTTCTCCGCCATTGTCCGAATTTTCCTTACTGTCTTCCATTCTCTTAACTTCTCTGTTCTTCTTCCATTTCCCCGTTCCATCAGTTCATCCAATTTCCCTCCATTCCCTTAGAATACTTCTTCTTCCTTCACCCCCTACTTATTCACCTTATCAGACTTCGTCTCCCCGTATTTTTCTAAAACTCCCTTTTCTTCTCCTACTTACGCTTCTGATACTTCCCCTTCTTCGTTTCTTCTTTCCTGCTTTCCCTTCTCCTACTGTTTCTCATTTTCCTTACTGGCCTATTCCCTTCTCCACAGTTACCCAATATTCCCTTACATCCCTCTATTCCTTTCACTTCCTCGCCTTTCTTCCAGTTTACCTCCCATCAGTTCTTCTCACTTCCATTACTTTTTCTCTATTCCCTTTTAATAATTTCTCTTTCATCATCACCCTCTACTTTCGCAGCCTTATCCTACTTCCTCTCCCCTCACTTTCTCCTTACTATCTTTCCTCCCCTCCTCCATTCCCCTACTTTTTCTTTTTCTCAATTCCCCTCTCCTAACCGTTCCTACCCTCTCTTATTCTTCTCCTACCTCTGCCGTCTCATACTTTCCTTACTTTCTCTACCCTCACCCTTTATTTCTTTTCAATTTTCTCTCATCACATACCCTTCCCATCTACTAATTTTCCTTACTTCTTCCTTCTTTTAGGTTCTCTCCATTCCCCCAATTTCCTTTCTCATACTAATTATCCCGGGAAGAAAGTACAATAGAAGGATCGATGGTCAAACGACCGAAAACTATAATAATTTCTACCTGGGGGTGTGAAACCCTAAAAATAAAATCTAAAACTACAAACTATTACAAAATTTAAAAGCTTATCAGAACTTTGGGCATTGAAGTTTAGAGTTCTTTGAATTTGAAGAATAGTCTTAATAATTTGAAGTTCAATTTTTTCAAATCGGGGTACCCCTCCAGTTTTTTCTTCTTATTAAAGAAACTCACTAGAACTTTTTCATATTTTTCAAAATCACAAATTGAAAAAAATGTGCACTGTTTTATGTACCAACTAAAAATATAAAATTGAAAATGATGAAAAAAATTCCTCCTGAATGAAGAAATTCTTTTATGAGGAAGAAAAAATTACTTTTTTAGATTTGTATAGATAAATATTTATTTTTAAAGTTTTATTTTTAATAACAAATTTTCTAACTCGTAATTTTCGTGAATTTCGAAATTTAGTTTAAATACTACATTAAAATACTTTTCAAACCTATGGAATAAATTAAAAAAAATTCGTGAATTTTAAAAACTTCCCAGTACCAATTAAACTTTTTTTTTATTTTAAAAAATCCTAGTGAGATTCTTTCATTAAGAAGGAAAAATTATAAGAGTAAAGTTTTTCAATCTAAAATCTACAGAAATTTGAATAATTTAAAATACTTCAAAATTTGAAATTATTTTCTTGAATGCTTTGAAATGTCAATTAACAAAATTTTGAATTAGACTGTGAAAATTGTGAGATTCCTAAAGGACACTCTGAAGTTCTTATATTTAGGGTTTCGTAGCCTCTGGCGGAAACTCTTATATTTTTCTTATCTCGCAAGTCATAAGGTATGGCAAAACAGGAGTAATTAGGGAAAGGGAAGTCAGAGGAAACGAAGGGATGTAAGTAGGGAAAATTAGGGGAGGGAAAATAGTGGTAAACGACGGAAGGGAAAGTGTGGGACGTGAGGGGAAATGTGAGGAGGGGTGACAAAAGGGGCAAGACGGAAAGGAACAAGTTGGTGGAGGAAGTAGAAGCGAAGGTTGAAGTGTGGGAAGGGAAAGTAGGATCGGAGAGGCAGAAGTAATGGAAAGTGATTTAGGCAGAAATGTTTGATGTAGGGGGAAATGAGTGTAGGGGAAAGTAGGAAAAGCAGTCGGAAATGAGGTTAGGATATGTAGGAGAAGTGATAGAAGTGGATCTAGGGAAATTGATACGAAATTAGGGGGTAGACTCTGTGAGGGAGAATGTGTGAGAAGTTAACAGAGGGGGAAGTAGATTAGGAAGAAGTTGGGGAAGATACGAGAAGCGAAAGTTGAAGTGTGGGGAGGGGAAGTAAGAGCGGAAAGGGGAAGTAATGGAAAATTATGAGAGGAGAAGTATAGGAAGTGGGAGGAAATGTGGTCAGGAACATCAGGTGAATTGTTGGGAAATGAGTGTAGGGAAAGTAGGGGAAGCGAGAGAATCGGAACTAGGGGAATTGTTGGGAAATTATGGAAAATGATTAGAGGAAGAATAGTATGTGGTGGCAAATGATATTAGAGGAATTAGAAGACGCGGTGGAAAAAGAGGGTAAGGAAGTAGGAGAATTGAGAGAAGCGGAACTAGGGTAATTGTGGCGAAATTAGGGGATAGAACAAGAGAGGGAAAATATGGAAGGAGTTAGCAGAGGGGAAAGTAGATGAGAAGTAATAGAAAATTATGGGAGTAGTAATAAAGGATGTGGGTGGAAGTGTGAGTAGAGGAAGTACGTGAATTGTTGAGAAATGAGTGTAGGGGAAGTAGGAGAAGTGAAAGAATCGTAACTAAGGGAATTTAGGGAAATTTAGGATGAGTTAGCAGATAGAGAAGTAGATGAGAAAGAAGTCGGCTAAAGGAAAGGAAGCGAAGGTTAAAGTGTAAAGACGGAAAGTATAGGAAATAAGGGTAAATGATGGGATGAAAATTAGGCGCTGTGAGGGGAAATAAGGGTAGAATAAGTAGGGGAATTAATAGAGAATGTGGTGAAAATTGAGGAAAAGGGGAAGTAGATAAGAAAAAAGTTGTGGAATGGAGGGGAAGCGAAATTTGACGTGTGGGGAGAGAAAGTAGAGTGGAGAAGGGAAGTAGAGGAATGTAGGGGAGGTAGGGGAAAGGAAGCGGAGAGTTGGGACAAGATGTCTACTTTCACTGATTTTTTTTCTCAAAAGTGCGCTTTCTAGATAAGAGATTAAAGATTACAGATTACTTCTGGTAGTGACAATTTATTTTATGGCAAACAAAGGAGATCCTAAAACTCTCTGTCGATTACCTGGCGACAAATTGAGGATAAATTTCAAGCTGAACTGTAAGAAAAAAAGAAAAAAGAAAAATTAGTTTGACTTCCTTAATGTGAGATCAGAGCAATGAATTACCTCTGGTGGAAACTTCAACTTGAAAAGTTTCCAACAAAATATCTAGTTTCCCTCGAGCTCAAAGTTGTTCCCTGTCAGAAACTTTGTTCTAAACCTGGTCAGAAGTTCTCTTTAAACCACGAAAATAATAGAAGAATGAAAGTATTTCTGAAAGGAGATGTAATCTCATTGCTAAAAGTCTAGATTTCACTTCTCATTTGTTCTCAAAGTTCGCTAATTAATCGATTGCAAGTGATTATGTAATTTAATAATTTCTGATAATTTAGTTATAATTTTTTTAGTTTTTAATAAGTTTTTAATGTAAAAAACTGTTAAAATATCAAAAGCTGCTTATTAGATTGGACAAAAAAAAAACTTTTTTCGAGTAGCGGATTCTGATAGTGGGTAAATATTGTTTTTGCCCTACAAATTTTATTTCAATCGGATAATATCTTCTGTTCTGTGTTTTTAGAAATTTTTGGCAGTAAATAATAATATAAAATTAGAAATTTATAAAGCAACCAAATTTTTGATCCGGTTAGAACTTCACAATTTTGATTCCAGAAGAAAAATTAATTTTTCGAAACCGGAAATTCCGGGAAATAACAATACATTTTTTTGGACCTGGAATTTAATAATTTTGTAGAAAAAAAATCTATCCAATCACATGATATAATGTAATTTAAAATAAGTTTCATTTTCCATTTTAGCTTTACATTTTAAAGTTTACATTTTCAATTTGAATAATTTAAAAATGCAATTTTGAAGACTTACAAGACCATTAATTTTACGATCTTTCTAAATCTGATAAATTTCTTTTGAAGAGTCCATTAAATGATTATTAATTTGCCAAAAAATTTTAGACGAAAAAATCTACTATATTTCAAACCAAAATTTTAAGGAATTGAAATTTTTTTACATTCTCGTGTAAAATTATGTAAATATAACATTTTTAACGCTTGCTTTTAATAAAAAATTCGGTTTTTTTCTAAAATTTTCTACTGTTACAAATTAAAGAAATTTTAATTTTTAACAGAGGACAATTGAATTGAAGTTTTAATAGTTAATATTTCGATTTTCAATGTTCTTAAAATTTTAATGATTGAAAACTAAACATTGCATTAACAAGTGTAAAAAAAATTATATTTACATAATTTTACATCATACTTTTTTTATGAATTGAAATTTTTACTAAATATTTAATAGAAATTTATATCAAAAAACTTATTAAACATTTATATCAAAATTTTTTGTTTAATTCGGTACTTTTCTTAAAAAGTTTACTGTTGGCAAATGATGTTTTGGCAAATAAATAGTTATCCAATCAAGTTACAGACAAACAAAAAATTAAAAAATTAGCGCCTTTAAACTGAAAATTTTTGTTAAAAAGCGTTTTTTCTTCATCGTTTGTAATTATAAATTAATTATTTTAAAAATTGAACTGCAATTCGAGTATTCTAAAAATTGAACAATTAATTAATTCTATAAGAAAATTCTGAATTTGTTAAAAGTTAGACAATTAACAGATTTTAACATTAAAAAATAAATGTTTTAATTCGAAAGCCTTATAAAATATTTTCATTATTAAAATAACTTCAAATTAATAGAATCGAAAATGATAGTTTTTATTTAATTTTAAATTCTATTCAAATGTTGTTTCAGTCTTAAATATTCCATTTTAAATCCATTGAACTTGAAATTTTTTAATTAAAAAAAAAGAACAATTTATCAATTTTTAGAAATATTTGACTGTTCATTTGAAATAAGCCATTATAAATGAAATTTTTTAGACTGTAAAATTTTAGAATACATTGTTTGAAATAGCCTTGAATCTTTAAAATTACAGAGTGACAATTTTAACTTTGAACTTTAGAATTAATACCAATTGTATTGTTTTTATAAAATAAATGAAAATATTGGATTTCAGCATATTTATAAAAACTGAGAAATTATTAATTCAAAACGACTTAAAATTGAAATAATTGAACTTCTAAGTTTAACAATGTTCATTCAAAAAAATTAAATCGTTCAATTTTTAATGTTTTCATTAAATATTGTAAATTATATAATTTTGAACATTTAAAAATTTATTTTCTTTCTTCGAATTAGAGCATTAAAAATTAAAAATTTGAAATTTTGCAGTTAAATGGCATTTAATTTATTAATTTTCTATTGGAAAGTCTTAAAAGCTTCAGTTTTATATGTCTAAATTATTGATCATTTAAATACAAAAATTTTCTAAGCTTCTATTTTAAAAGATTAAAATGAAAAAAAGATTTCCACTTTTAGTATTTTAATTTGAAGTTCAATTCTGATTTGAATTCGATTTGAATTTTTGAATTTCAGTGACCGTGAAAAATTTTTGCAAATCGGTTTTTTTAATTTCTAGCTATATATTATTATTCATGACCAAAAACTGTATATTGAAAAAATTCATTATAATTTTTTGACACAGAAGATATTATCCTTTACCCAGTATTAGAATCCTCTCTTTAAAAAAGTCTTTTTTCATTCCAGTCTAATGCTTATGTTAAAACCTTTTTATAATTTTAAATGCTTCTGATAATCTTCGTGCTTAAATTGTCTGCATTTATGTCTGTGAAAAATGTTGATAAAGGAAATGAAAAAGTAGAGGGATTCTGAGTAGAATTCATTTCTGAAGGCAATTCAATTTATGAGTGGCAATTAAAGATGAAAAGCTTTGCAGAAATGTATTCAAAACGTGTCTTTAAAAGGTGTTTTAAAAGAGAAAAGCGTTAAGTAGTCTTTTAATGTGTTGAATTACTTACTAAATTTCTGTACAAATTATTAATAAATAATAGGATGGGTCGACCATAAAAAATCTTGAATTCGAAATCGTCGCATTTCAAATTTTTAAACAATTTTTAAACAAATTATTAGCACTTGTGCAAAAAGGAGACGAATTTTTTCATGTATTATTTATTATTATTTATATTATTTTTTGGGGTATTTCAAGGCTTAAGTCATCTACACATACTCGAAAAAAATTTAAACCGCAAGTTATAAAAATAATTTCTATAAATACCAACATCGGAATTTGAAAAATTCGATGTTTCCAATTTCGATTTCCAAAAGCGATTTTTTTCTAGTGAATTATTATCACTAAAAAGTTTCCAAGTGTCTGACAAACTTCTTCTCTTATTTAAACAGGTGTTAATAAATTTTTTCGAAAATTCTCGAAATTAAAAAATCGGCGAAATATAAAAATCAAAAATGGGAAAATTCCCGAATAATAAGATTTGCGACAGAAAGTCACCAAATTATAAAATTCCGAACCTAAAAAGTTAAAGAATTTTTTTTATCAATATTATTTACTCATTAAAAAAATACTGAGTTATCTTGATATAAAATTTTTTTTCTAATGTTTAATATATTTTTTACGTTATTGTTTAAATTTAAAATTCATTAAAAAATATTGATCTTGTAATAAAAATCTTGTTCTTATATTGTTATTTTGCATAGAGAATTTTTTTTCAATTTATTGTTATTTTAGGTTTAAACTATAAGTTAAAAAAAATGCATTGAAGGTCGAAACAAATTTGTTCTGATCAAAGTATTTAAATTTCAGTGAATAAAGACGATTTATTAAAAAACGTTTATTTTTTAATTTTTTCAAATTAAATAATTTTCTAGTATCGAAAGTTTTGGGGTATAGGAAATTTTATTATTCGGCAGTTTTCGTATTCGCCAATTTTATAAATTGTTTGGGAATTTTATTGTTTGAAAATTTTCCGGGACGACTAAAAAATCCCGAAAAATGAAATTTCCGAATTATAAAATATCGGACACTAAAGTTCCTGAATTGATATAGTTTTTTTTTAAATATTTATAATGTAAACGACTTAAAATACAGTAATCAAATTTTATTTCTAACATTTAAAGATTCTAAAATTATTGTTTTAATTTAAAATGACAATCATTCAAAAAAATATATTTCTGGATGAAAATTTTTTCAATTATAGTTATTTTAAATTCGAACAATAATTTTATAAACTTTGAAAATTAAAAATATTTGTTTTAATATCTGATTATTGTATTTTTTATAAATATTTCTAATTCAAACAATAATTTTACAAACTTTGAAATTTAAAAATATTTGTTTTATTATCTGATTATTGTATTTTTGATAAATAATACAAATTCTGTAAAAATTTTGAGTTTTAAATTCGGGAATTTTCTAGTTCGGATATTTTATGATTCGTCAATTTTCCGTCGAGAATTTTATTATTCAGTAATTTTCAAATCCGGTAATATCATAAACTGTTTAAGAATTTTCCGATTCGGAAATTTTACAGTGTCGGGAATTTTATTTTTCGGGATTTTTCAGTCGTCCTGTATAATAAATACGATTTATTTATGAAAAATACAATAACGAAATATCTTGATCAGTGAATTTTTTTCAATATTCAATATTAATTTTATAATTATTTTTCAAATTTAAAATTACAATACTAATTGAAAAAAGTTTTCATACTGCAAGTTTTTTTTTAAACATGCATAATATTATTTTTAAAATTACAGCTCTTGTGATAAAAATCGTGTTCTTTTATTGTTCTTTTTAAATAAAATATAAT
>JAAAKG020003370.1:0-21632 GCA_010014905.2 Druon quercuslanigerum | reverse complement strand
GAGCATTTTTTTTTAATTATGTACAAAATTGTTAAATTTTCAACCAAAGAGGTGAAATTACAATTAACATGGTAAATCTTCAATAAAAAAGATTAATTTAAAAAAAAGAAGTTTGAATTTTCAATTCAAGATGAAAGATTTTTAAACAAAAATTAAATAGGTACATTTATAGTTTAGAAATTACTTTTCGACAAAAAAAATTAATTTTTATCAAAGTAAATGAAGTTTTCAATAAAGAACTTTAATTTTCAACAAAGAAATATGACGAAAAGTATTTTAAGTGTAAATAAAAAACAGTTTATTTCAACAGCAAAAGAACACAATTTTTAAAAAACAGTTAAATAATTAACCAAAAAGAATTATTTATGTATACTAAAATCATGAATCTTCTATACAAAAAAGTAATTTTTCAAGAAGTAATTCAAATGCAATCAAGCACTTACATTTTCATTTAAAAACGGTGAAATATAAAAAAATGAATTAGTTCATATTTAAAAAGAGATTTCAATTTTAAATCAAAGCCTGTTGAATTAAATTAATAAGGACGAAATTTCAACAAAATATCTTAATTTTTAACGAAACTATAGATTTTTAATCGGAAAAATAATGTTTGTTATAATTGATAAAAATGTTTATCTTTTAACTTTTCAGTTCAAAGATAAATCATTTGTTTGAAAATTTATGATTTTAATGAAAATTCGTCTCTTTTGGTTGAAAATTAAGCTGTTGCATTGAAGATTTATCCTTTTAGTTAAAGCTTTTTTTTATAGTTAAAAAAGAACCTGTTGTTTAAAAAGACGTTTTTCTTTTACATAAAAATTCACCTTTTCGGTTGAAAATTCATTTTTTTTGTGTTGAAAATTCATCTATTCTGGTAGAGAATTATTCTTCTTTTTATAACAATAGAAGACAAATTTTCTCCCAGAAAATATGGATTTTCAAATTTTTAATTTCATCTTGTTGTTTGAAAATTAATTTTGTTTTCATGGAAAATTTGACTATTCTGTTAAAACTCCTTTTTCTTCCTTAAAAGTTTTTTTAAACTGAAAATTAAAATATTCCGTTTTTGGTTAAAAGTGTATCTTTTTGAGTTGAATTTTCAACTATGTATAGGTATATATGGTTGAAAACCCATTTTTGGTTTTAAATTCTTTTTTTATAATTTTTTGTAATTAATAGTTAAATGAATATGCTGAATATATTTTCCTTTTTTCAATTTTTTTTTAAATTTGCCTTTTTACTGTTTATTTGTTTCGTTAAAATTTAACTATTTTTGATATAACTCCTTTTTTTTATTTAATTTTTTTTACTGACAATTGAAACATTTCATTTTTGGTTAAAAGTTTAGCATTTTTAATTGAAAACTCAACTACATAAGTATGTATGGTTAAAAATCCATGAATTTTGTTACAAAATATTTTTGTGTTCGTTGAAATTTTTTTTTACAGAATAGTTGAATGAATAAGTTAAAGGGGAAAAGTAAAGTGAATAGTTGGTAAATATTTATCTTCGTGTGAAGGTATGGTTCAAAATGTAACGATTTTGTGGGAAATTCTTTTTTTTCTTTTCGGTTGTGAATCAGTTTTTTTTAATTTATCTTTTTTTCGTTCAAACTTTTTTTTACTGAAAATTAAACTATTACAATTTGTTTCAAAAGTTATCTTTTTTAGTTTAAAAATCAAATATACATGTAAGTAGGTATGTATAGTTGAAAATCCATTTATTCTGCTTGAATTTTTTGTTTGCAAATTAATTTTTGGAACTGAATGGTTTTAACTGAAAAAGTAAAAGTAGTTCAGTAAACTGAATAGATAATACATATTTAGCTTTTTATGAAGGTATACTTGAAAAATTACAGATTTCGTTTAAAATTATTTTTTTTGTGTGCTAAATTTGTCTTTAACTGAATGATTAATCATCCCATTTCTTTAATTTATTATGTTTAGTTGAAAATCCAACTATATAAGTATGCATAGTTAAAAATCCATGTATTTGTTAAAAAATTATTTTCTTTGTGTGCAAAATTAATTTTTGTAACTGAAAAAGTTATAGTGTTTAAGCAAAAATTTAAATTCCATTAAAATTAAATTTAAAATCCTATTTTTAAAAAAAAATTTTAAAAAGAGATTTTCATTTAAAAAAATCTTCGGACAAGGATAACAAAGAGGAAAAAAATGAGAACCAATTCCCTTTTTTCTCTTTTTATATTTCTTTCGTATTCTTTATTTTTTATTATTATCTTTTATTTATTATATTGTATTTAGTATTATAAATAAGAACATTTTAAAACAATAAAAATAATATGGTATCCCATTCGAATTTTAAAATCTAGATTGTATACAATTTAAGAATTTAATATCGAAAATCATCGTCTTAATTTTTCACTTTGATATTAATTTTTTTTTAAGTAAATTTAAATAATTTAAAAATCTTAAATTTGAAAATGATAAATAATTATTTTTAAATTCAACCATTTTTTAATTACAAACTTTAAACTTATGAAAGGGTAAATGGAAAATTGAGCAGTTAACATGAAAATTCAGAACTCCACATTTCTGACCCTTTAAAATAAAATAGATTATTCAATTATTCAGTTCATTTAGATGTATTATTCATGCTTCACATTTTCCAATAGAATATTTTTTAATTTTAAATAAATAACTTTTTTTTTTAATTTAATAGAAAATTTGTTAATTTCAGAATATTACATTGCATATTAAGAATTTAACAACAAATAGAAGAATATTGGTATATTTGATTTCAGGGTTTGAAATGATACAATTTAAAGATTTTCAATCAAAAATTGTTTTTTTTTTGTTTGTTTTAAGTAGAGTTTGAAATTTTTAATACTGCAAAACATTTTCAAAAAAAGATGTTTTAAAATCTTCTCACTTTTACGGCTTCACTTTAAAAAATTGTTTTCTTAATTTTCCCCTATTTTTAATTTTTTCTTGGACGGTCCAGTTAAAAATTGTTTGATATTATAAATCGTACGTTTAAAATTCAAACCAGACAATTTACAATATTTAAATCTATAATTATTAAATTTAAAACTGACTATCAAGGCTTTCTGTATGAAATGTTGAAATTTTGTAATATTTAGTATCGAAATTGTACTGGCATTTTTAATATTTGTATTTGAAACCAAAGTATTGACCTTTAAAGTTTTATTGTTCTAAAAACTTTAAAAAAATTATATGCTTTCTAATGGGAAACATTCAAAAATAATTAATTTTCAAATTATGCATCACGATTTTAAAAATAAAATAATTTGCATCGAAACTTGAACACAAATTACTAGAAAATCAATTTAAAAAAATTTAAATTATTAATTAAATTGATAGTGCTTAAAGTGCTTAATTCATTTTATACTTTCAATATAAAGGTTTCAAAATTGGAAATATTAATTTTCATCTATCGACCCTTACAAATTTCAAACTATTTAATACCTATAAAACCTGTCGATTTTCAAGCTGAACAGCTTTTAAATGATTAATTAACTTAATTAAAAACTTTAATCATATTCCCCTTCAAAATATTTAGGTACACTCGCATTTCAATAATTGATTATTTTTGAATAACGCGCCTTCTTTGATATCTACATTAACGCCTCTAGTGGCGACACTTGTCAACAAGCTTTCCGCAAAAAATGGCGACGACTGGCGTTGTGGAGTATTTTCGTGTGGAAGAATAATGTTTTTATCATTAAAAAGTAGCCGCAATTAAATCATCGTGGAGTAAAATAATTGAGAATCAGTGTGTGATTGTGTGGCAGTGAAATTTCAGTTTCAAAAATGGATCAGGGACCTACAGGTAACTACTTGAATGCTTATGCCGGGCTCCAATCGTGTGCGCGGTTTCTGCATCCCATGGTTAATAAAATCAATTTTCCCTGCGATTAATATCTTATGCATGTCGGAATTCCCACCTTTTTCTTTCCCCTACTTCTATTATTTAATTCAGTAAAAATTTCCGGTAAATATCTGCGAAAAACGAGTTTCATCATTATGAGGTTATGTGAACCTTAGAGGGGCAGGTGCGGTTTTCGGAATATTCTTCTATTTCAAATTTTACAGCAGTTTGGAGCTTATAAATTTGATTTAAAAATTTTATGTTTTTGTAGGGCAATCAGAATTTACAGATAACCTATTCTTATTTATTTTACTGTTCATTGTTGGATTTATTTCTTTTTTTCAATAGTTAATCTACTATTTGTTGATCTTTTTTATAAAATACTTATTTCATTCAAGTAAGAACCTATTTTTAGATTATATTTTATCTTAAAGATTAGTAAAATTCGAAATATATATGCAAATTTTTAGTAGATTAACAAGCTGTACTGAAAGCCAAAATAATGTTACTATTATTCTGAACATAGTTTTTGTAATTCACATATTAGTAAAATTTTGTTTTCAATTTAAAATTAAAATATTGATTTTCAAATATTGTCAAGGATCAAATGTTGGTTTTCTATTGTTACTGGATCTGTCTTTCGATTCCTTTTCGAAATTTGTTCTTTATCTTCTAAGCACATTTTTTCCTTCATGAGACAAACTAACTCAGAACAAAAATATATTAAAATTTCAGTTTATCATAATAAAAAACGTGTAAAAATTTATATACAGTTAGTAATTATGAAATTTTAGTTTTATTTATATTATCGCTTAATACCACTCTTACTTTTCTGTGATAAATAACATTATACTATGGCCAAGCTACAAAGATTTTTTTATTGTATAAAAATATATTCAGTAAATAGGAAATAAGAAACAGTGTCAGTATGTTTTTTCATTGTTAATAACTCTGCAAATAATGAAGTATTTTTGTGCAAATTTTTCCAAGCAAAAATACGGTAGGTTAAGTTACATTTTTCACATTTAAATTTCCCCATTCAGACTCGAGCGTGTCATTTATGTTCACAATCCAAATACAGAGAAGGAATTTCTGTAGGGATTTTAAGAAATTTTCGAGAATAATCAGGGTTGCCACGCAGGCACTTTTAGTCACTTTTCTTTCCATAAATTGATCCATGGGTTAACCATTATTAAAACTACCTATTTCTAAATTTTCTTAATTTTTTTGAAAGATATTATTTGATTTTAAAAGATTCCTAAAATTTCCAACAGATTGCAATAGTTTGAAGGAATTTTAAATGATTTTAAAGATTTCGGAGTATTTTTGAAAATTCCATGGAGTTTTCAAGAGATGTCCAAATTTTCAATGGTTTAAAAAGATTGCAAATTGTCTAAAATATTTTAGGTTATTTTTCAAAAGATTCTAAGTATTTATTTAATGAATTCGAATAATTTAAAGAAATTTCAAAGAGTTTTTAGGATTTTATGGTATTTTAAATCATTGCAAGGAAGTTTTATTATTTTACGGCATTTTAGAAGATTCAGAAAAATGGTCAAAAGATTCAATAATTTCAAGGAATATTAAAGGATTTTAGAGTATTTATAAAATACCTTAGGAATTTTCGAGAACTTTAAAATGTTTTAAAGGATTTCTGAGTATTTGCATTATTTTAGTTTATGTAAAAAAAATCAACAGCATTTTCAAGAGATTAAAAAGTTTTCAAAAAATTTTCAAGGATTTCAATGATTTTATAGGATTGTATATAGGATCTATAAGATTTTATAGGATTTATACGATTTTAAGATATTTAAAAAGATTCCAATGGATTTTATAAGGTGTCTGAATATATCAAAGATTTTAAGGAATTTAAAAATTCTATAAATTTCCCAGGATTTACAAAAATATCACAATCTATTAATAAATTTTCAATTTATATCAATAATTTGAAGGATTCCAAAGCGTTTTAAAGACTCAAGTGTATTTAAAAAAATCCAAGTAACTTTTAAGAGGCTTAAACATGTTCAAGGGACTTTAAACTATTTTAAAGAACTTTTTAATATTTTTGGTTGTTTTAAAATGTTCCAAGGAATTTTGAATTAATTTCGATGATTTACAGTGATTTCGTAAAATTCAAAAGATTGTAGCATGATGAAAAAATCTTAATAAATTTTCAAGAGATTTAAAAAATGTCAAAAGGAGTTTTAAAAGCTTTCAAAGTATTTTAATAAACTTTCAAGGATTTCGAGAAAGATCAGATTACATGGAATTTCACAGGGTTTTATAATATTTTAAGGGATTTGAAATAATGTATTTTTAAAATTTAAGGTTTTAAGAATTCAAGGTATTTTCAACGATTTTAAAAACTTTGTAATATTCAGGGATATTTTAAAATTTAAAGAATTTTCAATTCATATCAATAATTTGAAGAAATTGTAAGATATTTCAAAATATTATAAAGGATTTAAAGTAACTATTGGCATTTTTAATTGACTTCAATCATTTGAAGTGACGATTCGAAAAATTCCATGTATTTAAAAATATTTCAAATTATTTGGAATATTTTAGGATAGTTGTTTAAATTCCAAGGAATTTTCAAGAGCTTTACAAAATGTTGAGATTTTAAATGATTTTAAAGGATTTAAAATATGTAAAGGCATTTTTAATAGATTTCAAAAACTGAAAGTGATTCCAAAGGATTTTAATCATTCTAGGAATTATAAAATGTTTCGAATCATTTGAAATATTTTATAGTAATTCACAAGATTCGAGATTTTTAAATTTCAAGACATTTTCAACGATTTTAAAGCATTTCTAAGAGTTCAAAAATTGCAGAAGATTCCAAAGAATTTTCAATCGATATCAATAATTTGAAGGCTTTTCAAAGCATTTTAAAGATTTAAGTCTTTTTAAAAATCCAAGTAATTTGTAAGGGAAGGAATCTTATAAGATTTCCGAGGATTTATATGATTATAAGGGATATTCCTCTTAAGATATTTTAATACATTTTTCAGGATTTCATAAGATTTCAGGAAATTTGATAAGATTTTAATGTGTTTTAATTAATATTTCATAAGAAATGATTGAAGTCCCTTAAATGTTTCAGAACTCATTTCAAACTTACGAAATTCAATGCATTTTGTTATATTTTTGCATTGTTTTTAATTCACTCACATTTTAATTAAATTCTCCATGCATTTTTATGAATTTCATTGAATTCCTGTCATTTCCCTTAAATTTATCTAAACTTACTCCAATTTTACTAAAATAAATGGAATTTATTGAGTTTTCTCCACTTCATTTGAATTATTTTGAAATTATCTTGAATTATTCTGAGGTCTTACGAATTTAACCTGAATGCGCTAAAACTTACCTGAAATCCTGATAAATTATATTGAATTCTTTTAGATTTAAAAGAACATCCGTCACATTATTAATGCACATTTGTCACTTTTCTTGACTTTTTGGGTCAGAAATCAGTCACTTTATGGGTTTAAGTAGTTTATGTTTTCACTTTCTTTCCAGTCAATTAGACTGAAGCAGCCCTGAGAATAATAAATCTAAAATTGTGTTATCACATTTATAAAAGATTCGGAAATAAAAATTTTAAAAGATTAAATAAAAAATTCTTTAGGGACAAATCAGAATATTTAGAAAATTAAGTTTTGCGGCCGCCTTAAAGTAACTAAACCTTTTTTCATAAGAAATTTGGTCTAAATCAAGTAACTTTACCACTAAGGTCTCTAAATTTAACATGGTCAATCAATTTTTATTTTTATTTTGAAATAAATTCAGATAAAGTCTAATTCTATATCAGATTTTAAAGCGGAAAAGCAAGTAATTAAATTTAGGTTTTTACGTAATGAACTATTTAATTATTCCTATGTTTGTAATTTTGATCCCCCCCCCCCCCCACTCAGTCGATATAAATGATCTAAACTCCATTTGTTTTTCGTGAAACCCAGATACGGAACTGCGGAATATAATTGATAAACTGGCTCAGTTCGTTGCTCGCAATGGACCGGAGTTCGAGCAGATGACGAAAAACAAGCAGAAGGACAACCCTAAATTTGGTTTCTTATTCGGTGGAGAGTACTTCAACTACTACCAGTACAAAGTGACGACGGAGCAAGCCAGTAAGTGGAAAAACACTCCTTAACAGATAAAGAAATTGAAATCTATGCAGGAGAATGTTCATGTCAGGAACGAGGAATGCGGTTGAAAGCGATATAATGGATAAAGGCGATATTTGGGTGACATAATCTCATAACCATAGTCTCCTCCACAGTTAACTAGCGCACAACCCATATTTAACTTTCACTTTGATCAGAAACTGTACATTTAAAAAAGAGTTTAAAATACTTTTAATATTTTATTCCTATAATCAGGGTGGCCACTGCTCGAAAAAATGGGAATTTTGAGCGCCAGGAATTTTTCTGATTTCTTTTTTACCTTTGCGAACAAATTTCGTCCCTTTCTTTGAAAAAAAAAATGGAATTGTACTCAGTGTTACTAATTAACTCTTTTTAAATATGGTAGATTATTTGATATTATTTGGTTTAAAGTTAATTTTTCGTTTAAAATTAATGTTCCTTTTATACTGCATATTTAAGGATATAAAGTTTGTGTTAGTAGTTCTTTCAGATACTAAACTTTCTTTTACATTTGAGAAATATAAACTTCCTTCTTATAGTATATTTAACATAGTAGTTACATAAATTTATATAATTAATTACTGGTAATTGGCATGTATTCAAATACAAAATTCACTCATTTCCAGTCGTTGAGTATTTAATTATTTTGTTGAACATTCAACTATTTTGTTAAAGTCATCTTTTTTAGTTAAAAGTTCATTCTTTTTATTTTAAAAGTCCACTATTATATTTTGGGTCCAAAATGCATTTCTTTTGATTAAATATTCTACTTTTTGGCTGAAAATTTAATTATTTTGTTAAAAATTTGTCTTTTTGGATATAAAATCCGTCGTTTTGGATTGAAAATTCTTTTTTCGTCTTTTTTGGTTGAATGATAATTTTTTTATTGAAGATTCTACTATTATATTTTTGGTTCAGCATTGATCTCTTTTGGTTTTATATTCTGCTGTCTAAAATTCTTCTTCATATTGTTCCATTAAAAGTTCATTCTGTTTACTTGGAAAGTCTACTATTATATTTTTGGTGCAATTAATCTCTTTTAGTTAAAAATTTGACTCTGTGGTTAAAAATGTTATTATTTTGTTGTAGATTCAACTATTTTTTTTAAAAGTCCTCCTTTTGTTGAAATTTAATACTTTTTATTTGAAAAATGGAATTTTGGGTTTAGAATTCATCTCTTTTGATTAAAAGTTCTATTATTTAGTTAAAAATTTAATTATTTTGTTGAAAAGTCTACTATTATATTTTTGGTACATAATTCATCACTTTTAGTTAAAAATTCCACTATTAGATTCAAAATATAATTATCTTGTCAAAAATTCAACTATTTTCTTACAAATTCATCTTTTTTGTTGAAAAATTAATACTTTTTATTGAAAAAATTTAATTTTTGTTCATTATTTATTTCTTCTGGTTAAAAATGCATGTTTGTTTTTATCGAAAGTTGATATTTTTTATTTAAAAAGTCTATTATATTTTGGGTTCGAAGTTCCTTCCTTTTAGTTCAAAATTCTACTATTTGTTGGGAAATTTAATTATTTTCTTGGTAATCCGACTGTTTTCTTGAAAATTTGTTTTTTTTTTAATAGAAGAAAGTCTGCCCTTTTAGACAAAAAATTCATCTTTTGGTAGAAATTTTTTGTTGTTGTTGAAAGTTCAACTGTCATCTAAATATTCGTCTTTTAGACTTAAAAATTAACCATTTGGTTGAGTTTTTCTTTTCGGTTTTAAAATTCAAATGTTTTCTAAAACATCTATCTAAAAACCAAAAAAACATCTATCTAAAAATAATTTTTTTGTTGAAGATTCATTTGTTGAAGATTTTTGTTTGTTGAGTTAAAAATTATTCTTTTTTTGGTTAAAAATGCAATATTTATTTACTAGAAATCTTAAGAATACAGTACCTAAATTAATTTTATTGAAAGGAATTTATTTCCTAAGTATTGCTTTATTTTATTTTTAAAAAATGACATGTTTTTCCTTGTTAGTTGTACAATATTTCATTCTTTTTCAATTTTATATAATAATCTAAGATAAAAAATTCAAGATTCAGCTTATATATATTCAATATCCACGGTAGCCGCTAGACCGGGAAACGACCGGGAATTTTACAAATTTTGAGAAGAATATCAATATGCAGTTTTAAAGACTTAAACAATTAAACATTAGAAGTCTTTACAATTGAAGATTTTTGTTAACAGACATTTTAGTTGATCATCGGTGAATATCAATAATTAATGAGTTTTAGAATTTAATTGTTCTTTTAGATTAAAAAAAAAAAACTGATTGTAAAAAACGATTCGGCATCAGTTCACAATTTTAGAATTTCTAGATTTTAACGATAAAAATTAAACTGTTTAAATTGCAAAATCTTAAAACAATGTGAACGCCCTTTTGAAACTTTATAAATTATTTTCAATTTTTTAATAATTTCAAAATAATATGTTTATAATTAAAATCTTTGATCAAAGTTCAGTCTAAAATACTCCATTTTTTAAACTTGCAATTTAAAATTGTTCAATGAAGAAAAAGAACAATTAAACTATATGAAATTCGAATAATTTTAAAAGATATTTAGAAGTTGTGAAAAACTTTTAATAATATTTTAAAATTTTTAAAACTTGAAACAAGATGTAGATGTTTCAAGATCTTGAAATAAAATTTCGAAGCATTTTAAGGAGTTCTAAACTATATAAAATTAAAATAATTTCACCATTAGTTTGAACAGGGGATTTTCAATCTGTTACAAATTTATAGTTGGAGCTGGAATGTATCCAGAATAATAATAGCTTTGACTTGAAACCCGGGAATTTTTTAATCTTAACCAATTCTGAGCTAATACCAGAAATTTTCGATTTTTTTTTTTTTTTTTGAACAGGTAATGGTACAATTTAAATAAATTCCGAGCTGGAGTAGGGAAATTTTTTAATAGAATGAATTCTAACTCTAAGATGAAACGGGATGTTTTCGAAAGAATTAATTCGAAAAGTATTTAAATTCCGGATTTGAACAGATAGGAATTTTGAATTTTTAACCAATTCTCAGTTGGAACTGGAATTGATTCAGGAGAATAACAATTCTCAATGGAAAATTGAATTTACCTAACAAAATTATTGTTCTGTGTTTAAAGGAGGTATTTTCGAGAGAAAAATTAAATTATGAATTGCAACAGGAAATTTTACAAAAAATTCTAATTCTCACAATTGGCATTAAAATTCCGGATTCAAACATTGAATTTTCAATTTCTAACATATTCTCAGCTGGAATTAGAATTTAAAATTACTTAAAATCGTATAATTTTGAACATTTTTAAATTCATTGATTGATTCTTCAATTTATAGCTTTGAAAATGATAACGTGGGTTTATATTTTGAAACTGAATCTGAATCTTTTAACTCTACAATTCAGAAAAGCCTAAACTTTGTAATTTGGCCGTTTAATTGCATTTAATTTTAAATTGTTCAGGTGAAGAGTATTTGTAGCTTGAATTTTATACTTGTAAATTATTGAGCATTTGAATACAAAATTTTTGAATGAAACAACACTTCAACTTAAATTTTCATAGTTTAAAATTGAAAAGTTTTACTTTGAGTGCTTTCATTTGCAGTTCAGTTTTTATGTCTTCGAATGAAACAATTTTTAGATTTTATGTTTGATCTTTTAAATTTCATTGACCGTGAAAAATGTTTTGCGAACCGAGAAAAAACCCCGGGAAATGACCGAGAATTTTTGTTTTTGATTAAAATGGCCACCCTGAATATCGCATAGCATCATCTTCAAACCTCATTCAATAATCCACCGTCATTCGTTTACAGTTTTAAAGCAAAAAGGAATAAATCCAATGCAAAATGCAGACCCACGTTTAAACGTTTCGCAGCAGCAGCAAGCGGCATCACCCGTTTCACAGCTGAAGAACGTCCCTCTTGTGCCAGGCGTAACTGCTCAAAACAATGGACTGAATCAAGTGGTCGGAATCGGGTCGGCTGGAGCGCCCAGTTCAGTTATAACCGTACCAATCGGGGGCCCGGCTAGCGCCGTGCCGGCAATGGGACCTGCAGCAATTGGAACGGCTCCTCTGACGGGCGCCACACCAGGCGTTAACGGGCCGCCAGGTTGGCTCCAGAATGAACTCGCGAATCTTCAGTCGCAGCAGAGTACTCTTCAGGAACAAGTGAGACAGTCGGAGCAGAATTTGGCTGCGCAGCATGCTGCTTTGATGGCACAGCAGCAGGGCAGAGTCGAGGAAGCCGTGAAGCAGGCGCAAGAAACTAGTCTGCAAAATAGTGCTCAGAGCACCAGCACTGACCTGGCAGCCTTTGAAGCAGTCTTGCAGCCGATCATCGAAAGTTGCACGAAAGACAGCATCAGTGCTGGCAAGGCCTGGATTCTACAGAATTCAATCACTCCGAAGAGCAACCAAGTAGTCGCTGACCATTTGCTGAAAAAGTCAGTTCAGATTGATATACTTTTTAGACTTATATTTAGGTTTATATTTATATTAATTAGAATGATTGCAGTCCGTCCTCTTCTTTTTTACATGATTTTCTTTGTTTTCCTTTTGCCCCGTAAGTTAAACAAAGAATGATCTAAAAACATAAAATGAAGAATTCTGAAACTTTTCCCTATGTTTTGTAACATTATACTGATTTTAAGTATTTCTAAGGGGCTTTACCTATCGAGATTTGACTGTACAACAAATTTCAAAGATTACACAAACATTTCCCTATTTTTTTAAACATTATACTGATTTTAAGTATTTCTAAGGGGGTTTACCTATCGAGTTTCGACTGTACAAAAAATTTCAAAGATTACAAAAACATTTAAAAGATTTCAAAGTTTTCACAAAAATTTCAAAGGCTATAGATTGTAGAAAAAATTTGAAAATTGAAAGTAATATGCAAAAAGGTAGTATTTCAATGTATTTGAAAGATTTCTTACAAGTTTTTACCAAAGATTTCACTAAAATTTGATATCTTTAAATGATATCAGAAATATTTGAAAGATCCAAAATTTTCATAAAGAAAGATAATAAAGATATCAAAGAATTAAACTTATGCAAAAACGTAGTATTTCAAAGAATTCGCAAAATTCTTAAAAGATTTAAAAGATTTTAAAGATTTATCTATGATTTAAATATTTTAAAAGACCGTTCTTAAATTACGAAACAACTAAATAGGGGGAAGTGGGTCGAGACATTTTGTTAAAATTTGTTGCGGAAGGGTGGAGGAGTGCTTTACTAATATACGTAATTTTTGCAAATTGGCAAAGACTCACGTGAAGATTGTCTTTTTATTTATAAATTTTATTATTTGTTCCAAAACTTAACTATTTTCTTAAAGAGGTCCTTTTTGGTTACAAATACAACTATTATGTAAAAATTCGTCTTTTTGGATTAAATGATCATATTTTTAGTAGAAATATTTCATTTTTCTTAGATAAAAATGCATATGTTTTGCTGAAAGTTTAACTATTTACTAAAAAATTGACTTTTTGTTTGAAATTCGTATTCTTGCGTTGAAAAGTCAACTGAAATCTTTTTGGATGAAAAGTCAAATATTTTTTTAAAAATTTGTCTCTCTGATTTAAAAATGCACCTTTTTTTGTAGTATTTTAATTTTTCGTAACAAAAATGGAACTGTTTGGTTTAAAATTTAACTAATTTGTTTCAAAGTCGTACTTTTTGGTTAAAAATTCGACTATTTAATAGAAAGTTAACTTGTAAGTAAACTGAAATCTTCTTCGGATAAAAATTTACCTCTTTTGAAGGTGTTCTTTCCACAATTCATTAGCTTTAGCAGAAATTTCATCTTTCCTAAATAAAATGCACTTGTTCGTTTAAAAATTCAACTTTTTTTCGAAAGTTTGTCTTGTTGATCTTAAAGTTCAGCTGCTTTAGCAGAAATTACATCTTTTTTGGATAAAAATGCAAGTGTTTAGTTGAAAATTGAACAATTTTGTTGAAAAGTCATACTTTTTGGTGGAAAATTCTGCTGCTTTGTTAAAAATTGAAACTATTTCGAAGAAAATTTACTTTTGATTTAAATGTGCTATTTTGGGGTTAAAACGAGAACTACAATCCTTTCTGGATGAACATTCCACTACTTTGTGAAAAATCCTTTTTTTCTTTTTAATTAAACATTTATATGTTTAAAGGTAAATTTCATCTTTTATGGATTAAAGTGCAACTTTTTGTTGGAGAATTCAACTTATTTTTTACAAATTATCCTTTTTCTCGAAAATATTCGTCTTTTGGATTAAAAATTTAATCTTCTTCTTAGAAACTTTTTGTTTTGTTTAAATATTCATATTTTGACCTTGAAAAATCAACTATTTAAATGTTTTTTCTTTGAAATAAAATATCATCTGTTTTAAGAAAAATGTTATCTGTGTTGGAAAAAATGCAACTGTTTGGTAGAAAATTTAATAATTTAGTTAAAAAGTCATCCTTTTTAGTTAAAAAATCGTATTTATGGATTAAAAATTCAATTTGTTACGTAGAAACTTATTTCCGGTTTAAAAATTGAAGTTTTAATAGTGAAAACTCTATTGAAATCTTTTTAAACAGAAAAATCAACTTATTTTTTCAAAATGTATCCATTTGATATAAAAATCATCTGTTTTCGCAGAAATGTAATTTTTTTTATGAAACTTCCACTTTTTGGTTATAATTGAATCTTCTTTGCTTAGGTGTTCAACTATTTTGTTCGAAAGATATGGTTGAATCAGTTTGTTAAAAAAAAATTTTGTTGCTAAAGATTTATGTTTTTGGATGAAATTTCATATCTTTAATTGAAATTTTAACTGTTTAGTAAAAAATACTATTTTTAGGATTGATCTTTTTGAGTTGAAGATTCTCCTTTTTTGGTAAATGAATAATCTTCTGGGTCTGAAATTTCATTTTTGTTGGGTGAAAATCTATCACAAAAATTTTGAAGATGTCGCAACAATTTCTAAAATTTTAAAAGACTTAAAAACCTGTAGATTATAAGAAAGAACTTGGGAATCGAAAATAGTATGCAAGAACGTAAAATTTTGCAAATATTTCAATAATATTACAAATATTTCAATGATATTACAAATATTTCAAAGATTCAAAAAATTTCATAACAATATAAAAGATTTCAAAAGATATTAGAAAGGTTTCAAAAATTTCAGAAGGCATCACCAAGATTTGAACAAATTTTGATAGAAATTACAAAAGATTTCTCAAAAACAAAGGTTTCCAGGATATTACAAAAATGTCGATGTACTTGAAGTTCAGAACTTTTAAATGAATGAAATATTTTAGTGATGAATTTTTGTACTAGAAACAGTGCTAAAATATTAATTCATTCATATTAGAAAACATAGATTACAAAAAAAAACTAAATTGCATTATTTTAAATTTTACATGGAAAAATATTTGTAGATAAAATAGAATTGGGAAAAATATTTCGTTCATTTGAACGTTCGGAACTTGGGGTACATACAGTTTCTAAGATTTAAAAAGATTTCACAGAATATAGATTATAGACATATTTTTGAAATCGAAAGTAATATGCAAAAAGGTAGTATTACAAAGTATTCGCAAACATTTTGAAAGGTTTCAAAGATTTTAAAGATTTCTCAATGATATAACAAGTGTGTCAAGGATTCAAATTTTTTTTTAGTTTTTAAAGGTTCCACAACGCTTTAAAGATTTTCACAAATATTTCAAATATTTCGAAAATTTTTAATTCAATTACAAAGATTAAAGAGCTTTCACAACAATTTTACAAGAATACAAAAATTTTTAATGTTATCTAAAATATTTTAAAGATTCAAAAGATGTCATAGAGATATACAAAATTTCAAACGATATCACAAAGGTTTAAAAGATGTAACGAAAAATTATAAGATTTCAGAATATCTGAAAGATTGTAGATTATAGATTTAAAGATTTCAAAGATTTTCAAAAATTTCAAAAAGTATGACAAACATTTGTAAGATTTTACCAAATTTTCACAAAAATTTTACAGAAATTACATAAGAATTCAAAAATTTCACAAAAATGTCAAATATTTTAATACCGTCACAAACATTTCAAGGATTAAAAAAATGTCATAAAGATATCAAGGATTTCAGGAGGCATCGCCAATCTTTCAAAGATATCACAGAAAGCTCTAAGATTTAAAAATACTTCAAAGGCTGTATATTCTAAAAAGAATTTTCGAAAATGAAAAATAATATTTAAAAAAGTAGTATTTTGAAGGATTCACAAAAAATTTAACCTTTTAAAAGATTTCACAAATATTTCGAAGCTTATAGATTTTATGAAAAGAATATTGGAAATTGAAAATAACTTTGTAGCTGATTTGTATGTTACAGCAATAAACTGCACATATGAAAAGCTTATCATTTTTTTATTTTCAGGACTATCTTTTTTTTAATTTCTGTCATTTTTGCACTATAAAATTTTTTGTGCCTCAAGAAAAAAAAAAAGATATGAGGTTTTTCAAATAGTCGTTTTTTTCGTCATATTATTTCTTTCTAGCGTACTTAGAAAAATACTTTGAACAAATCAGGATTCTTTACTGAAAGGAAAGCATTTGTGTGGAAAAATTGTTAAGAAAAGGCGGTGCTGTTAATTGAAGGGAACTTAATGAAGGTTACGAGATACCCAAAGATACAAAAAGTTTTTAATAATAAATGAGATCCCATTTTAATCTCCCCTTTTTTATATATTTATTTTTTCTAAATGTCTCATAGTTTGCATATTATTTCCCTGAAAGTATACACTATTTTAGATGCAAAATAAAACAAATGTCGCAATGGTTCTCTTCAAATTTTTAAAAATCTTTTGTCAATTTTATTATTTTTAAATAGGTACAAAATTCAGATTCCAGAAATTCTAAGTTTTTACTTCAAAATGTATTTTTATAGCTTCATTCATAATTTATTATTGATAAGTAAAAATGACTGTAAATATATATATAAATATAGAAACCTTTTTTAGTGGATTAAAAAACCCTTTCTTATAAATTTATACTAAAAAATACCATAATTATAAGAAGAAACCTAAATATTTAAAGAAACAAGTCTGGGAGTCTCTAGATTTCCATTGAAATATTTGAAATTTTTGGTGAAGTTTGAAGTATTTTGATATTTCTATAATTTTAAAATATTTTCAAAATATTGAATCTTTATATTGGCGTCCGCAAAATTTTACGAATTCAGGATGGCGGCTTGGCCGTAAATGATCCGGGATTTAATATAAAAACCGGAAATTTACTTCTGATCAGAGTAACATTCAAGTTTTCGCCATTTCCATTATATTCTTTATTTCATTATATTTCTTTATATTGAACGAGAATGTTTTAAAATAATTATTATTCGGATTTAGAAGAAAGGAATTAGTAAAAAGAATCCCGCTTTTAAGTCAGAATTATTTACAATTTGAAAGTTCCCTCTTCGAAATTTTAGATAAAGAAAGTATTTCAAGCAGCTTTTAGAGTAGAAGTAGTATTATAAACAAGAAAAACTATTTCTGAATTATAATAGGAATTTTTTTAACATTATTTGTTGCGATTTAATTTTTTTGTTAGTTAAAAATTCAACTACTTGGTTAAAAGATAAACTCTTTTGTTTAAAAATTATTTTGTTTTTGAAAATTCATCATTTTCCTTTAAAATTCATCTCTGGTTAAAATAAATTTATCTTTTTCTTTTGTGAAAATTGAACTATTTGTTTGAAAATTCATATTCTTAATTTAAAAATTTAATTGTTTGTTTGAAGATTTATGTACTTTGTGGAAAATTCGTTTTTTCTTGTAGAAAATTAATCATTATGGTTAAAAATTCATCTGTTTGGCGTTAAATTCGATTATTCTCGTTGAAGATTCCTTATTTCAGATGAAAATTCATAAGTTTGGTTGAAAATTAATTTCTTTAACTGAAAAATTAACTATTCAATTTTTGTTGAAAATTGATCTTTTCAAGTGAAAAATTCAACAATTAGGATAAAATTTTGTCATAATTTGTTTTGTTTAAAAATTATTTTCTTTGGTTAAAAATTCAAGTATTCTAGTTAAATATTTTTATAATTTTAGTTACAGATTTATCTTTTAGGATGTAAATTAATTTTTTTGCTTAAATTATTTTCTGTTTTAAATGGAAATGTAACTATTGTTTCAGTTGAATGTTCCAGAATTTTATTTAAAAATGTATATGTTTTATTTAAAATTTCCTTTTTCAAACTTAAAATTTAATTATTTATTTTTTGTTGAAAAATAATGTTTTTTGGTAGAAATTATTCTTTTTGGTGGAAAGTTCATCTCTTTGGTGAAAATTTCAACTATTCTTTTTTTGTAATTTAGTTTTTATTTGTTGAAAGCATTTTTTCTATCTGAAAATTTAACTTATTCCAGTTGAAAGTTCCACAGTTGCAGTTGAAAATCCATATGTTTTGTTAAGCATTCATTCTTTTAAGTTAAAATTTAATTATTTTAGTTTTGTTTTAATTTTTTTAACTAAAAATGTTACTATTCATTTTTTGGTTGAAAATTATTATTTTTTTAGATCAAAATTAAACTGTTTCATTTTAGTTGATAATTTATCTTTTTGGTTTAAAATTTAACTATTCTAGTTCAAGATTCATCATTTTATTTCAAAATTTATTACTTTTGTTGAAAATTGAGCTATTTTGTTAAAAATCTTTTCTTTTTTTTGTTGAAAATTAATTTTTTCAACCAGAAGATTAATTATTCTATTTTTTGTTAAAAATTGATATTTTCTAGTGCAAAATTTATATCTTTATTTTTAAACTAATTTATTTTTCAAATTTTTTTCTCTGTTGTGTTAACGGATGTTTAGAGTGAATGTCATGAATTAAAATAAATGTTTGCGTTTAAAGAGAAATATGAATGTTACCCTAGAATTTAAGACGATTTTTTTCCAGAGAATTCATGAACCCTTTCTTACAAATTAAAGTTGCAAAATATCATAATTTTATAATAAGCAAACTAAGTATTTTAGAAAACAAACAACAATTTTAAGAATTTCAAGTTTCAGTTTTTGTTATTAGAAAATGGAAATGAATTAAATAACTGTAAACTCTGAAATATCTTTAACTCTTTTGAAATGTCTAGATATCTCTAGACATTCGTTGAAATTTTTTGAAATCCTGGACTGGTAAAAATTTACAAGTCGAGTCGGTAAACAAAAATCTCGAAGGTCGGGTGAAAATACAAAAATTAATCGAATCCTTTCCACTGAAGGGGGAAAAAATTCCCATTGGTTCAACAATTATGCCGAATTATTCATGAGTTTAGTTTTTCGCAGTGAAAAATAATAAAAATTGGAAATGAAAATAAAATTTTGTTGCCTAGTTTAGAATTTTTTAAATGTTGAAAAAATAGTCTTTTTAATTGAGTTAAATGCACACTTTTTTCGACAAATGTTAATATGTCACTTCCGCATTTTTTCAAAATTTTCATGGTGTTTAAAACGATAAAAATTCTAAATTTCTACATTTGTAAATGTAAATCAATCCAAAAATACGTTTTACATTAATTTTCATCATAATCATTTCATAATTTCTCTCGTCATTTTCATCGTGTGTTCAAAGTTTTATTTGATGATACAACCAATTTTTGTAGTATTTTGTAGCAGTAAATAGAATTTCGATTAATTTCTAATCAAATAAAAAAAAATTGGCTTCACAGTTATTTATCTTTAAAAAAACTGTACATGTAAATATTCGCCATAACTTTGGACCGAATCCATTTCAAATCAGGCGGGGCCCTAAACTTGAAATTGCAGAACCTACCGAGGGCGAAATTTATTGTTTTTTAGAGGAAATTAGGCAATACGTATTTTTTCGATTTGCGAACAGAATTTTTTCTAAAAAGTTATGTGTATTTGAATGTTGTGCTTTGCTTTTCAAAAAACCCGAGTTTTTTTTTTAATCTATAACTTTTAGCCTAATTGAGATATTTATTATTTTCTTTTTGATTCTAATAGCGTGCATCGTCCTTTATTTTTTGTCAATTTTTTTTTTAATCTTGTACTTTGATAATGAAGACATCTTGTAACTTCGATGCTTGCTAAATAGCTTTCGTAACCAGGAGAAGTCTTTTGAAAAACGCGTCTTGTTCTTCTGCAATATTTTTCATAGTTCACGGAAAAAATTCAAAAACTAAATTTTTAGGGGAAAAAATTCTCCCGGCCACAAAAATGGTTTAGTCCGCATGATGCTACTAAGGTGCCTTTCTTTTGTTAGTAGAAAGTTAAAAACAAATATTTATATTATTAAAAAAGGTGGATTTTCCCGAAATTATACTTTTTTTATGTTTTCAAAATTTGAAGAAAATAATAAAATAGATTTTCTTAAAAACTCTACCTTTTTTATTTTTCTAAATATTTTTTTTAAGTTTCTACATAATAAAAGAAAGGCATCTTAGCATCATCATGCGGGCTTAACCATTTTTGAGGTCGAAAGAATTTTTTCCCCCCTAAAAATTTTTAAAGAATAAAATCGATTTTTTTTTGGGAAATCAAAGCACACAATTCAAATGCGGATAACTTTTTAGAAAAAAATCCTCAACCTCTTAGATTATTTAAACTATTTTTATTTATATTTATATAAACCATCAAGGATATTAAATAATTAAAGTATTTTCAATACCTCTTGCTTTAAAATATTTTTTAAAAAACCTGAAAGTTTGCGAAGAAAGTATAACAAAAAGATGAAAGCAGAATTAAGAATTTTGTCATCTCAATTTATTATGATATTATCAATTATTATAAAAAATTATCGCCGTGAATCCTGAATATCTAGATCCAATTAATTAGATATATATTTGCATGACAAATTTGTATTTCAGAGTAATTCAGGGATCAGCGTTCAGCCAAAAATTGCACATTGTCTACTTAGTAAATGATGTCCTCCATCACTGGTGAGTTCGTTCGCTTTTTTTTTTTTAATTTATTCATGCTTTCCTTAAAGGTAATATAATCTCTCTGCTGTCTTTTGTTAGTTAATCTCTCTTTATATGTGTGTATTAAATATTGTTTTACTAACGCTTTACAAAATGAAGCTTACGTATCTCCCTTAGTGCCCGAAAAAAGTCGATGGATCTCCGTAAAGCAATGGAAAGTGTGGTGGTACCTATGTTTTGCAATGCCTCCTTGGCAGCTTCCGAAGAGCAGGTCAATAAGCTGAACAAACTCCTGAGTCTCTGGGAGTCGAAGAATAATTATTTCGACGAGGGAATCATTGAAAAATTGAAAAAACCAAGCACCTCCTGGTCGGAGTACCAGGCTAGTTTGGTGTCACTGCATGCAAGTTCGATAACTCCCATCACAACTACGACGAAACAGACATTTGACAATTATCAGGCTCAGCATCAGGCGTTTGTAAATCATGCCTTGAGACAGATTCAGACTATAGAGCAACAAAAAATTGCTATTGATCAGCAACTCAATGCTCCACCTCCACCACCTCCAGCATTGGTAATTAACTAATAACTATTATTTGTATTCTAATTTTTAATATTTAATTCACGGTTGCTACATGTCAGGGAATCCTAAAGAAGGCCTGATTTTAAAAATGGCTCATGCGATAGCCTTATAATTATGTTATTTGTAAAATTGCACTTTTAACAGCTTT
>JAAAKG020003359.1:0-21632 GCA_010014905.2 Druon quercuslanigerum | reverse complement strand
ATATACCGGGACAGCCCCGTGCAAAAACTATTCTAAATATATGAAAATCCAACTCTAACCAAAAATGTCTTCGACATTTTGGACTGTAACCATCTTAAGCCTGTGACAACATTTTAATAATAATAATAATAAAACTTTTGATTCTTTAAATCTTAAACCTTCTTCCACGTTCTAATATACTACATTCATACTCACTATTTTACCGAAGATTGTGAAAAACGCTCAATACTTGAATGCTGAACTACAATATTAAAATCTTTACAAATTACGCATGCTAGCTGATATTAGTTTTTCTTACTGAAATAAAACTAAAGTTTTTTAAATTAGAAAAGATGAATCTTCCACAGAAAAGATAATTTTATTAATGTGTCTATTTCCTTTAGACCAGGTGTACATGTGGATCATTTTATGCCTAAACCAAGTATTTGTAATAAACAGACTTTTTTCTAAGCATAAGCCAACTAATTTATCTCGATTGTAGTTTGTTCTTGGATCACCAAAATTACCTAGTACTCTTTCTGTATCCTGATTTTGGATGCCATCTTATCTATTCATATCTCCTAGCAGAATTATTATTTCACCATGAACGAAAATATTCATTGTATCATTAAAAGTGTCCCAGAAGGTGTCTGCTACTTTTCTGGGATGACTATCAACAATGCAATTCGACTCGAATCGAAATCATATTCAAGCTAATTATCAATTCTTCATATAGTGGAAACTGTAGTTGTAACGTCCGTCTCACCAAACTTCAGTTAATAAGGAAGGAATGGGAAGGGGAAGGGGAGGGTGTGGAACCGAGAGAGTCGTCTTGGGTTGATGTTTTTATACTGAGAAGATCACCAGTCTTCAGGAGCGTTGCATTAGATGGGAGTTTATGTGATGCCATCTTATACTAGCCGACCGTCCTCTCGGCACGAAAAAAAAATGTTGCAAATATTCTAAGAAATAAAAACAAAAGTTATTCAATTCCAGCGAGGTTCTACAAGATTAAAAAATTTTACAGTAAATAATAATTTTATAGCAAATAATATTTTATAGTAAATGATCATATAAATTTATCTTTTTGCTCGCCTGTTGAATATTCTAAATTAACAGCATTTAATTTTTCGCGGTCAGAACTTTGAAAAAATTTAGAATGTAAGCAATACGAGTGTATACGTGAAAGAATCAAGAGATTCCGATTTATAGTCGAGGTCCACCAGATGGCTAGATTTCTTTTTAAATATTTCAAAAATATATATTTGACGATCATAAATAGCCCTTTTGACCTCTTCAGATTTTCGAATCGAGCCTCTGCGATAATCGAATTTCAATTGCTTAAATATTTATATTGACAATTTGGGATAATCGATTCGGCCCCGAATAGACCATTCGAAACGATCGAATCGGATGTCTGAGACAATAAAATTAACCATCCAAAGTGTCCACAAATCGACCCTTCAAAATGATCAGCCAGCTTAAGTTAACCCAGACGACGGTCCAAGAGGAACGAGTTCACTTTTTAAAATTGTCGAGTTAAACCTCTTATTTTAAGCTGTCCTATAGTTGAACCTACAGAACGGTCTGTCTACATAGTTTTATGGCCAAACCGAGCTTTCATTTGTCTCAACTGTTGTATAGGAACCTTATGAATTGTATGATGTGTGAGATAAATAATCGGAAAGTAACTAGGAATCTAAAAACACAAGTGCCCTCAAAAAGCGCAGTATGCCACCGGATCGGAAGCGCATGCAGATATATGTCTTTCCATTACCACTGCTTAACGAGAAACATCGAAAATTTGCAGGTCCAGTTTAATACATCAAGACTGGCTTCATAAAATTGGTCGTAAATTCCAATCAAAAAGTCATTTTATTTGTGGATAATGATCCGGCTCATCAAAAATTTCGGGTAAAAACACTAGAAGTCGTAAAACTTGTTTACTTACTAAACCATTGCGAATTGCTATCGGAAGGCTGGCTTCATGAAAGTTGAAGTTGAAATGCTGCGATGCAAGAAGAAGACGAACATTCTGTGGATGGTATTTCTGAAGATATCACCATAGAAGATTTTCTTGATATGGACACCAATTTAATAACTGCTACAGAACCTACAGACCATGAGATATTGCATAGTTTAAAAAAGCAAGAACCTATGATATCTGATGAAGAGAATGATGGCGAGGATCAGGTTGTAACACTACTAAAAAAATTCAAAGATACTGAATTTGGTTTACCAATTTCTCGGGGATTTGTTTCAGAACAAAGTGATATGCCAGAAAATTACTGATTTTATTTATTAATCTGCTATTTTCAGCATACCAAATGGACCTTTTTCAAGCCAACAAATTTATTTTACGAAGGACCGCGTCTCGTTCTTTTCATACTTCTTCATAAAAGTTTTAAATTACAAAAATGTTTAAGTTCAGCTAAGTTTGGTCTTTCTCCATTAAATATATACATATGCGAAAAAAAGTAAGTTTCATACAGCCTTCATCGAAAATAATTTCACATCCAAGACGAATTCATATTATCTGCCTCGGAATGTATTATAAATGCATTATGTGCAATTATATTCTTACTTTCGATGATACACATTTTCGTTAAATCGAAGTTTTTTTCGGTCCCAGAGCACTTCGTATTATCTAATAAAAAAAAGCTAATAAAATGTATCTATTAAATTGCGTTGACATATATTGTAGAATTTATATGAGCACTTCATAATTTTAAAAGCCTTGGTATAATAACATATTTTAAAGCTAAATTTGCCTAAAGCCTGAAATATTCGGAAAATATTGACATGAGTTTAAACGAATTTATTAATAAAAGACTTTGCATTGAAACGGGCACTAATGAAATGTAAATATTTTTCAGAAACGAAATCTTGACGCATGTTCCACCTTATAAGATAAAGACTCTAATGTATGTGTTATGTGTGTTATCTAATCATGTGCCGAAATATTAATTAGTTACGTCAAAAGTCAACCTTTTCGTCGATACGTTAGTGAATTGTTCCTCTAAGTGGAAAATATGAAGATCTTTTATATCCTCCTATTATCTTTGACTCTTATCCTCAGTTGCATTGGTGAATATAAAAATATAATATATAGTTAATTTTAATTGTTTTTGTCATATTGAGCTATCCGCGAATACAAACTTAGGACATTTAGTTAGCATTTTATGCTAACTAACGGGCGACAGAGCCCGTCTTAAAAAGCATGATTTTTAAATAAAAACACTGTCACGGGAGGACGGTTTTCTGGTAAAGTATAAGACCTGGTACAAAAACCAAAAAAAGGGAGAGGGGTCTGGAAGGCATGTTTTTCACTCAAATTAAATTTTTAGGCAAAAAATTCGAAAAAGATCGACAGTTTCAAACTTGTATTTGTTTTATAAAGTACACTATGACCTCTCTATGAACGACCTTCACTCTCATTTGCAATTTTTAGCCTCTTCACCCTTTTAATGGGGGGGGGGTTCCCCTTCCTCCTGAGAAGGGTGGAACAGGTGGTTTGATTAATTATTTATGTGACTTGACTAGGGTATCCTGTGGTTTTTGGGAACGTTGATTCCAAATCCAAGGTCTGTTGACCTCTATCACAAAAGGTTCAAGGTCATTTGAAGGTCATACTATCAAAAATCTGATGAAATATCTATACAAATAGATCCAAGGTTTTTGAGGTCGCTGAATCCGAATCCAAGGTCCGCTGCCTTCTATCGCATCAGTCAAGGTCATGCAAGGGTCAAACTGAGAAAATATGTTTCCAAAAAAACCCGGAAAATAGATATATAGGCTTTTGAGGTCTCTTAAGATAATCTAGAGAAATTTTTAAAGTTATCTGAAGGACATCTCAAGATTAAATTTAAATTGCGTAGTATTTTCGGCCAGTAGTTGTAGGTTTTGGAGGCAGTGATTTTAAATCTGGCAAACTTTTACGTCTCAAGGTTTCCTAGTTATAATTTAAATGTTTTTTTAATCTAATCGCAATATTAGGATATAAAAGGCTATTCAACCTGTAAAAATATTTAATTTTCTAGATTTTGTTCAGCTCTACCTCAAAATAATATTGAATTTACTTTTAAATTCTTGGCATTGAGCTGCGAAATAAAGCCCAAGTATTCGGGGTTTCCAAACACTTATGTATGTAATTTTTAGGATTTTCATCGGCTTTATTACGATTTGACCTTCAAATGGTCTTGAATATAGTGTGATAGGACTCAAAGGACCTTGAATTAAGATTCAGCGACCCTAAAAAGCTATGGGATGTATTTTTCTAGATTTTCATCGTCTTTTTCCAATTTGTCTTTCAAATGACCTTGAACCCAATGCGTTAGATGACAGTGGACCTCGTATTCGGTATTAGCGATCCCAAAAACAATAGGATAACCTAATGAAGTCTGGTGATCAAGCTTATATATTTTGTATTTACATAACCTGCACACAAGTAATTAACAAAACCACCCACTCCACCCTCTTTGAGAGGTATAAAAAGGTCAAAAAAAATCAAACAATTTTTTATAAACAAAAATTTTACACTACATCGAAAACCGATTACGTACTTCGACATAAAATACAATTGTGGAGAAACAGGTATAAATTTGTTATCGATCCATGCAACGATATTCGAGAAATAGGCCCCCCAGGTTAAAAAAAGTTGTTTCAAGGAAAACGCGTTTAAAATTTGACGATAACTTAAATCTTTCAAATTTATTACCTCTAACTGACGACACCTGAACCATAAAACTTGATTTTTTTTTTAAACTTGTTATTCAGCAACCCCAGCAAGAAACAAAAATTCATTTTAAAACCACGCCATATTGGACCCGCCTTTTTTATTTTTGAAATTTTTAATTTTCAAGCTCTAATCAAGTGGACATCTTTAATACCATAACTTTTTTTTTAATTAGTTCAAAACTGTGTGAAAAATATTAAGTGACCTGATCAAGAAGGTGCAATACATTGTCAACAAATATTGTCAAGCAAATTGGCAGATCATTCTTACAAGAAAACTCTTATTCTTAATATTATTAATTTTATTTTTAGACTAAAAACGACGACTGACCCTGTCTAGTTTGATAAAAATTGTATCCAGTGTTACTTGTTGCAGAATTGAGTTTAAACTTCGACTGTTTACCTAACGGCGCCCCTATTCCTGGAATTTCTCGTTCAAGAACATCTTCTCCTCCAGAAAAAAATCATTCTCCTGTAGGTTTACTTTCTCCTGCCGAGCCTCAACTTCGTTCCAGGTCCAGGTCTCCTCAAGCCGGACATCGTTGTCCGGCAGGGAATCTTCTTCCTGCTAGTTCTGGGTCTCCTCCTATCAAATACTATTCTTTAACCACACTTGATTCTGCACAATTTGAATTTCTTATACTCATTCCCAACACTAATCCGTACGGACGATTCAAAATTCAAAGATACACTTTTCCTGGAAATAAATCAATTCAAGTCAAAGGACAGAGAAATGTATTGCTGCCTGTGCCAACCTCAGAACAACATATTTTAATAACACCAACTGGCGACATCAAAGCAATATTGGAGGCAAACAAATATTTTCGTGCGATATATAAAAAAATTTACAACGTTCAAAGACGGGTGAAAATAAATATTTACAGTGGCGCGATTGAAGAAATGACCAAAGAAGAATGCGCGGAAGTTCCTACGGGTAATATTCACTCAATCAAAAAGCATTTTAAGATAGTAAAAGATAAGTGTTATTCGTAATTGTATTAAAGAATTAAACTTTCTTTTATTCTATTATAAAAAAATCATGGTTTTTAAATTTAGGAGATACTAGCCGACAGTAGATAGGTAAAGATTCCTTATCATTTGATGGCATGTTTTGACAACAATTAAGACACATCATCGTCTAGCAATGAAGGCCGTTTACCTATTGCTGTACTATTTGCGGGAAGTTGCACATTGCAGTTTAAAAGTTAGATTCAAAATCATGTTAAAAACATATCAAGTTATAAACATGTTAGAGAGAAACTTATTTTTCATTGGCTGCTTTTTTCCGAATTTAGTATTCATATTTAAGTACAGACATCAAGTACATTTTTCCGGATTAACAGTTTGATTACATGACTGAGGCGGCGGTGTTTGCGTCACACCTATTGGAAATAACAACTTTTAGAGCCAAATAAAAGAGAAAATCCTTCCAATAGGGAAAATTTTGCCCCTCACAAATGCAGATCCACCACAGATATTCTTTACGCCTTTATCTTCCATATTCACAATATAATGCGAAAAGAAATGGTATGCTCTGCTGGAAAAGAGGAGGTTATCAGTAATAGCGAAATTAAATCTATGCACGGTTTTGATTAGAGACACGCAATTAGTAATAATAATACAGAAAATCGATTAACAATCTACTAGATTCTCATTTATTTAAATGAATTCTTACGATTGGTTAATCATAAATTGATAAAGACGCACAATACTGAAACACAAAGGGAATGGATAGGAAAAATAATAGCTTCACCTTTCCAATTTTCTATAATTTCGGGAAATTTTACAATAGAAAATAGCCTTATCTTAAATGGTGACCGTTTCGTAATAATGGGGTGGTGGTTAACTAAATTATTGCATGGAACAATGAGGAAATTAAACAACTGTTCACATAAATTAAAGTATGGAGCAAACGACGAAAAATACAGAAATTCTTGAATAATAATTATTAAATAAGATATCAATAATTAAATAGTTATTAAGTTATAAATTAGTTCTGCATTCATCAATTAATAAATGCAATACCCCCTCTTTATAAAATTCGAGCCATACAATAATTGTCTCATTAGTTGTTTTTTTAATGGAATAGAACCATATCAGTATACGTCACTAACAGTAATCTGGGAAAAGGAGAAAGTGGAATGCAATTTTATAAAATAACTTTATCTCTTTCGATCATAAGAATCTAATGGAAAGAAAACAAATTCAGTATCCTTTATTCAATCATATCTTACATTCCTTATATAAAAAAACCAATGATCAGATTTTTTTTTTCGAAAAAATGTTCCGTTTTAAAGAACCCTAAACATTTGGTAAATATCCATTCCCATTTGTTTTAACTTACTAAGCGTTACAAATTTCTAATGCTTGCAAAATGAATAATTGTATCGCATATATTATATATTATTACATTTTCACCAGAGGAGGTTTTTCATTTTACACCAATTTTTACATGAAATTTTACACCAATGTAGTGGTTGGTGTGAAATTTGACCCCTACAGTTTTTGTCAAATTTCCACGTTTTGAGAGCCCCTGAATCCAAAAGCAGGTTTTTATGAATATGGCTGTATGTCTGTATGGCTAGATTTATATCTGTCTGTCTATCTGTTAGTACAACAACTTTTGGAAAAATTAATCTATTAGTACACTCTCTTAGTGTTCTAAACTAATTCAAAATGGAAAAAGCCAAGAGAAAAAAATGTCGATGATTAAATGCCCTATAAAATTATCATAGCAACTTTTTGAATTTTCTTAAAAAATCGAACATTAAAATTTTGACAGAATACAAAATAATTGAAAAATAACTTCTTTCCTGTTAAACTATGCAAAATGCAGAAAAATATTAGTGAACAATAATAGTGCATTTAAAAAATATCTACGAATTTGTTATTAATTGATTTTTGATCATTATTAACAAACAAATCATTGCAACAAAATAATGCAGTCACGACTTGGCCGGCCCATTGTCATCTTGGCAAAGTATCAATTTTTTTACTCGTTTTCCTTAAGTTTATAGAAGGTGAAAGTCCGCAATGTATCTGGCAAATGAAATTTATCAATTCAACTATTTTCACATATTTTCCAGTCTCTATATTTAATTTTTTTAAAGTTTTAATAAGGCCACTATGGTAAAATTAAATTTTTTGCCTTAAAACTGACTAATGAAATTAGAAAACTCTATTTTTGACATTATATTCCAAAGTAGGAGAAAATTTTGCGTCAGAAATGATAGTTAGAGTCAATTTTCCCGAGGTCAAATAAAGGTTAAATCTAAGTCAAATTGCATAAATCATGCAGAATAAATTTTCTTTGTTTTATTTTTTCAACACGTTTGGGCAAACCAAAGCTGGGGTGGATTAGGGACCAATGACTTTAAAAACCTTGACCTTGAGGCAAATTCGAAAGGTCATTCGAAGGTCAAAGTATTTGTATTTTTAAGCCAATACACTCGAAACCAAACCCATAAACTCACAAGCTCCAAACCAGCAAACTCCAAACTTTGACATACGAATCACCTTCCAAGTTGGCCACAAGGTCAAGGTAATCAAGGTCTTTAATCTTTATCTGACCTCGTGAAAATTGGTTTTTAATTATCATTTCGGATATAAAGCATTCGTAAACGACACTCGATATCGTAACATTCGTATATACCTATCATACGCTTACGTACATAAGGCAAATCAAACATATTGAACAAATCTGATGAGCAATTGTGTGATAGTGGGTCTTCAAATTGGAATAAATACAATTTGCGTCATTTAGAACTAATGGTGACATTGGAAATTGAAAGCTAAGCAGGCCACATCAATCTACATCTAAAAAATAAAAATATCGAAAATGAAAACTATAACCCTCTTCAGTCACTCTTTCTTAGTAGTTTGATAATTATGAAACTAGAAAATTTGAATGATGAATGTTTCAATAAATTTCAATACAAAAATTATTTCTTAAATCTCTTTCGCAGCATTAATATTATATTCTTAAATTTTTGAATGACTCGCTATACTGGAAAAGACAGGCGTTTTCTACTGCCCATCGAATTTTTCTAAATCCTAAAACATGCTCTAAATTGTGTTATCAGTTTTAATGAAGTTAGAAACAGAATTATTTTTTTTAAAGATGACTAATGAAATGCAAATATTAAGCTCGGCAATTATAATCTTAGATAACGATTACGTTATAGACCTATTATACAATCTAATGAAGCACAGGAATATTCATTAGAAGCGTTATTAATTAAATTCTGCATTACATTATACATTATTAAGATTTCTCTTTAATCAGAAAATATGCGAATTATTCATACCGTAATCTCATCCTTGGTAGTCCTCCTCAATTCCATTGGTGAATATAATAGTATAATTTATCTATAATTTTAGGCATATTATTTTATATTGAGCTATACGATAATAGAAATGTCTTGAATATAATCTACATTCTGTTTCAATTGCTTCTTTGTTTCGAAGTACATTTGGTATTGTCCAAGAATGGGTCGAATATTAAAAATGAAATTCGAGATGTGTTCTTATTGTTAAAAAGTTCTAAAATGTAAGTGTATGATCTGTTCATACGTGGATGTGTAATAGCAATATGTTAGCCCAGAAAAGTCAGATTCAGAATGGCAGTAAAAATTTATAAAATTTGATGGAATGGGCTGAAAGTACTTACTCGGGAGTTTTAGAAGTTGCTGCTCTCGAATTTTCGGTCAAAAATAATTGACGGAAGGGGCTAATAATTATTACTGGCTGTTTTGATAGTCGCTGATTATAAATGTTTTATCAATAATAAAATAAACTTTAAATAGTGGATTTAAAATGTCGCGGAAAATTAAAAAAAGTTCGTGGGTCATAAAATGACGATTACGTGCGAACCTTGTGATTAACAAATTTTCTTACACGAAGGGGAAAAAAATAAAAAATAAAGCATATGCAACCAAAGTTGAAGATGCCTGCGTTACTTGAAATAATAAAGCTCAATTCGTGTTTTAAAATTTTCAGAATGTTCAGAATGTTCGTTTTCTTTTTTCAGAATTTTGAAAGCCAGTAAATGAATCTGCGTATGCTCGGTTATATGAATGAACATAAATTACTTATGATTTATTTACTTACTTTAGTCTTCGTTCTGGAATTTTGGAATGTCAAAATTCGATCGATGCCTCCGAACGCGACGAATCCTTTTTACTTTCGGCATTTTCGATAATTTAAATCACACTTAAATAATTAATACAGACGAAATCACAAGAACACTCATTATCATAACCTAAATCCAATCTTCTTGTCTGCTGCTGTTGTTGCTTGTTCTTGTGTTCAAGAGGTTCAATATGGAGCCCGACTGAAATTAGATGTTCAGCCCATTTGAAAACACAGTAATCAAGAGCTGTGGAACAGAGTTGGTTTTAACTAGATTTAAGATATTAACCCTATTGTAGCCATAAAATACTTTTTCCAGGTTGGGGCCAAACTTCTAACTGGGAAAACATGTGGCAATTTTTACGCGGGTATATCTGAAAATTTCGGCTTGTTATTAAACTGAAAACTGATAGCCTCTTATGGAGTTTCTGTGTAGGGCCACCTTTTCAATTCCTCCTCCTGTCAAATTAAGCTAACGTGCATGGGTGCCCCTTTCTTTGCTGACGGTCACATATTATTATAGCCCACCAATATCTTATACGAACAAATTATTTGAAATAAACTCGCGTTCTTTTACGTAGTCAAACAAAGGGGACATTTTATTTTGGTCTAAAGTCATTTGGACTGAGGGAGCTCACGTCATGCGGTTGATTCATACGGAATAAAAATTTGCCACGCGGAATCATTCAGACTGCGAGTGAAAATCAATCTGAAATGCGCTCGCGTATTCCAAACTGGTACAGAATTATTCAATACCATTTGAAAGGATATCTCATTTTTGGAAAGATTCAGGCGCACTAAAAAGTTCTTTCAGATTTTCACGAAATCAGTCGGAATAACAAGAAAGCTATAGATGCAAACCGAGACGATCATTTCTTGAAACTAGCCTGGTATTGCCGCGTTGAAGATATTTTTTTTCAAGTAGTGTTGGCTCCCAAATGTTCAATCTCATCCTATCCCGATTTGAATGTGCAAGCAAAATCCAGCAACATAACCGATACTATTTACGTTTGAGTTTGTCATTTTGCGCCAATGTCGAAAATAAGGTAACAGGATTTGCACATTACGAATGTGGAGTGAGGAACAATTTAAAGGCAGAAAAGAGCTATCGTTAATTTCAAACCATCGAAATGAGTCGGAGAAAGATTAATATCTATTGCGAAACCCCTCTTGCCGAGCCTATTATCTGTGCATTGTCCGTGTTTTCTAAAACTAAACATTTTGGGATGTTATTTTCCAAAGTTATGAAGACGCATATATACATGGACGAGCCTAAATTGCGGAACTGGGGAGTGTAAGGGAAGCTGTAAAAGGAAAAAGAGGGTTCTTATATAAAACCAGAAAATTTTGTACATTTATATAAATATAACCCCTACTTTTTTTTGCAGACTGGACTATGCCTTTCGAGTGCTTACCTAATGGTGATCCTCTTCCTGTTTTTCCTCGTCCTGGAACTTCTGCTTCTCCTAATAGACGAAATTCTGCTAAAAGACCTCTTTCTCCTGCCGAGCCTCTTCTTCGTTTCAGGTCTAGGTCTCCTCCGGCTATGTCTCATTCTTCCGACAGATTTAATTCTCCCAAAAGGTCTCTTTCTCCTGCTAAACCGCTTCTTCGTTTTAGATCTAGTTCTCCACCAGATAGCCCTTATTCTTCTGAAAGGTCTCTTTCTCCTATCGAACCTATTATTGATTTTTCAACTCTCACGTATAGTTCTTTAACCTCAGTTGGATTTGGGTTGGAACAACTTGCACATATTCGGCTTATTTCTAACATTAATCCGAAATGGCAATTATTAATTCGAAGATACACTTTTTCTCCCGATCTTCCAATTCATTTAAAAGGACAATATCACATCCTTAAGCCTATGCCAATTAAAGCGCAATATGTTTTAACAACATCCACTGGCGATGTTTTGGGGATAGTGGAGGGTAAAATATATCTCCGTGCAATTTATGCAAAGAGAGAATGCATTCAAAAACGAGTAAAAATAAATATGTACAGCGGCGCTATTGAAGATATGACACAACAAGAATGCGATGAATGTCCCGCAGGCTATACGAACCCAATCAAAAAGAGTTTTAAAATAGTAACTCTAAAGAAACGTGCACGACATTATTGATTAAATTTTTGCAAAAATGTATGACTAAAATATAATAAACCTTGTTTTGTGGTTATGGCGTTCAGAATCATGCTTTGATCTTTAAATTTAACTTACAAGGCCCAAAAGTCTTCTCAGAAATAACAGTTGTATTATTTTACGACATGTCTAAAGAGAATTGTGTACTAAAAATCTTTGTAGCGATAATGTACGCTCAACGAGAAAATTGTTTTTTGAAATATATTTCTAACAGATTTAGCATTACTAATTAGCGTTTCGAACATTTTTCGGCAATTCGAATTGTGTCCTTTAAATTACCTTTAAATTTTTAAATTCAGGAATTTGTAAAAATTTGTTATCATGTCAATTAGTAGCTAGAATAAAATATCATTATTCAGTTATCTCATTGAGTTGGAATTCGAAATGCGGTAAAATGCGATACCTGCGAGAATGCTCTATCAGTTCTCTTCGTGATTTGAAGCAGAGTGGTTGTGTCTATACTCTTACGTTGAAAATTAAATACTAATAGATTTAATATTAAAAATATATCTTGTATTGCAAATAAATAATTGTTTGATTAGTGCTTTTTAAAGTGTCAATGAATATTGTCTTTGTCTGATTATGTTTTAAGCGGCAAAATGACAAGCAAATATTGTGCAGAAAGTTAGTGAGGAGAAGGAAACCCTCAAAATTTTGTAGGACTTTTAGTAGGTAGGCGCGACTGACTTGGTGAGGAAAGGATTTTAGAATTTCTCAATTGTTCTAGATATCTCAAGTTATTTATTTAAATAAGACGTTCTTTTCGCGACACTGCTCCGAGTCAGTTTGCTGATCAATCTCTCTAAGGAAAAGGAATAACTTCGTAAGAAATTTTTCTTTATCCATAGTTATTTTTGAAGGTAGCCAACTTAGATTCACTCCTCCTGTTGATAAATAAATTCAAGTTAAAAGTCGAAATAATTCACTTGAGTCCATGTCCCAGTAAAACTAAAACCATAAAGCGGCGCGATTAAAGTCATGAACCCATAGGTATATGCAGGATCACCTGCAGGCTAGGATCATTTAATAGAAAAGTATTACAAAATAGTACCTGTAAATATAGTAATGTAAATAAAATAATATTTTTTCTAGAAAATTATTATATGCTCATAATAAATTACTAATAATAATTTTTCGATTTAAGGGAAACCACGAAATAGTATTCAGGAAAAGATTCATTCACGATATCAGTTAATTATAGATTACTACAGTAACTATGGATTATTAATTTATTTTCAATATAATGCAGATAATTTAGAATAAACTGGACCATTAGGCCAAGAGAAGGCTGCTCAACAATACGTGAAAGAATGACGGCGTAACGTCGCGACCAAGGAATAGTGCTCAGCTCATAATTCCAAGTTCCAGTGTATATTAAATTATTAACAGATGTTAGTATTGAAATTAATATGATAATTGTAGTCCGTTTGTCACATGCAACTTCGAATTGCTCAGTGCGGCGCATAGATCCAGCTCTCGAACCAATTTTTTGTCCCACTAATCAAACTGACCGTGAGGGTATACAGTAAGCTTTCCCGGGACTCAACGAGAGGCTCCGCAGGAGAAAGCATTATATTGCGCATGTACGAAACTTGGCTCACTTCACAAAAGAAATAGGGTTCTAAAACTTTTTGTAGCATAAATCGGTAGGTTCACCTTACTTTTAGATTCCGAAGACGCCACGAGGCCGCGCTGGTTCGGGAGTTAGTAACCCTTTAAAAATACATTGAGTGCATTACCCATGGTGCGACGGCCCTAACTGATAATCATTAAAAGTATCGCTAGACAGCACCAAAACTGAATTTTTATTTTCAAAATTATTTAAACTATAATGTAGACGTGAACCTTATAAAGAGTTTCTACTCAATCGCGTGAATAAAAAAATTTATTTTCTATGTAAAAAGTTACCTTGAACAAACATCAGTCAATGCCTTAAAACTTCATTCTCTATATTGTTACAACGTCTTCGCGATATTTATTTATCTATTATTAAAATAAATTTAATAGTCCAAAGAATACTTACAGGATCACATAGAAGTAATTTAGTGGTGAACGCATAGAAAACTAAATTATTTAAGAGCTATTAGATTGATCGAGGGTTATTCTCATTTTTATAAATGTTATAAAGTTAATTCAACTTAAGATTAAAATATTGCGACCTGACTAGATAGGGCTACCAAGTTACAGACCTCAGATACGAATGACTGCAAGGATTAGTTAAACAAAACAAGGGTATCGTCTTTGTCTTTATATAGTTCACTAAAGACCCAGCGTAATTCAAAGATTGGAAAGTTTACAGCCGAGGTCAAAGTACGAAAATAAAACTGTATTTTCTCCTTAGCGTTATATAAAAGATTTAAAGTAAAACTTAATTCCCGTTAACTTAAACGGATACCTGGCTTTATCCTTGCAGATATGGCCTCATTAAGAGTATCGAACAATTCGTCATAAAAATCACCAACGGCTATATTAACATTATCAGAGATTTTCAGAAACGGCTTATCATATTTACAATACTTAAATTGATATCTTACTGCACCGGTATTAAGGTAGAATTAATTCTTAATGGCAAAAGGAGAGCAGCTTTCAAATCTAATCCATAGATAGAGGGGGAAGGTTTTCGTCAACAGACAGGATTGGCAGAATATCTGAATGATTCTCACATGGAAACGATGATGTGACTAAGTCCAAATATCGATCAGTAAAATTATGAATATCATTATATTGTTTTAATTTATGGATACCCATAAAAGTAAAAAGTATGAACTATTTTGGATCCATAATAGAATATTTCTAGAAAATAGAGCGTCAGAAAAGGGAACTTTTGCTCTGAAAATAACAGAAGGCTCGTAGACACTCAAAAAGAAGTCGAAGATTCTAGAAATCTGATTCGCAGAGATCGCTTTTGAAGTTAAGTCTCCTTGATGGACAGCCACAGAGGGTACGATCCAACCAGGCTCTCGTGGAGAGAACTTAGCCAAGTAAGATTCTAAAATACTTGCTTATGAACCAAAAGTTTAGAATTTTTTCTTTTAGAGTTAAACTATCGGACAAAAATTAAAGGCTTTTTTTCTCTAGGCTTCTTCTACCAATTCCCCTCTGGGATCTGTGCTTTTCAGTTCCAAGATCCACACAGCCGTTTTTCGGCTGGGTTGCGCTTTTTATAGTGCACTACAGTTCTTCCTTATCGATCTAACGTAATGTCGTCAAGAAGGGAGTAGCTAAAGTCTGCGTTTTAGCATTTCTTCTACGGGAACCTGCTTTTCAGAAGGATCACACAGGAGATACTAATTTTGCCTACTTTTAGCCTACCATTGTAACTTGTAATAATAGTTAGATGGTTCAGAGGATGAATTAAAATAATAATTTTTTTGGCTTCTTTACAATTTTTAATTCCCTGTAAATTTCTCTGATGGTAATATCTGTTTGCGCATGCTTCTTCGTTCCTCCCTCATTCTTCGAGTCTTTTTGTAACGTCCTCTTTCGAGGGGCGTACGATCTTGGGCTACTGTTGTCGTTCCTAAAGTCTGACACTATGCTATGTTAGGCATGCCTCTTTAGTAGACTAAGAGGCTGAGATAATCTCTTTCGCATTCTCGTCTGTGTGAAATCTGATAATGATGGGAGTTCTGACTCAAAAATTTACCAATCATTGTTATTCTGCGAATTGTGTTAGGGTCGTGCGTACTCAGTGCCAACTTGAGGAAATCATTAACATTCACGAGGTCAATATTTCCTGAGTCCACGGTATTATACTTACCCATTTGGTCTGATTTTTGACATCCATAAAGGGTGTTGTTGTGTCTTCTAGAGATCCTTTCAAATATATCGATAATACATCTGGATGTTGAATTTTGCTCTTTTATCTGCTCGTTGGATACACTAATCATTCCAGACTCCTAAATTTCTGTTACACATGCCACTAAAATGTCGATTCTTTGCATAGCCTCATCTAATTTGCTTAAATCTCCGTCTAGTTCAATTGAAACGTCGTCGATTTCATCATGTATCACACCAATCTGTACCGGGACGAATTTATCAGACAACTTCTTAGCTTTATCAAATTGATCCTTCTTTGTTTTGTTAATGCCCTCGGATGAAACTGAAGCGCTAGGGATATGTAAGGGGAATTGTTTGGGCTTAAAGGTACAAGATTTTCTTTTTCTAATAGTTGTTAATGCTTTAGACAGTCCACAAATTGATAAATTAACGACTGAGCTTTTTAGATAGAATAGAATAAATATTTAGATACCACGTATTAGTGCAGTATGAGCCATCAACAGATCAAAGCCAACGGAACATAAAGAAACAGTAGGCATGCATCAAAATGTCGATTGTGAGGTCTTACCCAGACTCAATCCTTGAAAAAACTATTATCCAATTGCACTGCTCTTGAGCAACACCGCAAGACTCAAACAAGTCATTCAGATCACTTATCATTGACTAAAGACAGCCAAAATCCTAGAGCGATCAGAATGCATCTCAGCAGCGTTCGCCATCTTGGACATGTATGATATGCCCAAATACGATTGTAATACCCTCTTCCTGGGTTTCCTTATTCTAGAACTTTTAATTCTTCCAACAGGTATGATTCTCCTTAAAGTACACTTCTCCCTGCAGCGCCTCGTCTTCGTTCCAAGAACTGGCCTCCTCTGGCTAGACCTCATTCTCCGATCAGGCCTTTACCTCCAACTGAGCGACTTCTCCCTATTAGTTTCAGGTCTCCTCCTGCCAGTCATAGTTCTTTAAGAACAGTCAGATTTGAAGTTGGACAGCTTAGACATATTTGACTTATTCTCATCTCTAATCCGCACCAGATATTCGAAATATGGAAATATGCCTTTGCTGCTGATACACATATTAAAGTGAGAGCGCGAAATAACATCCTTGGGCTCATGTCAGACAAGAACATAACGCATAACATATTGGCGGGCGAATTGCTTTTAGGGGCGTCGTCTAAACAGTATATTCCCACTTAGCAAGGAAGGGAATTTATAAAAATTAACCAAATTTTGTATAGCACAACTTCTTCACAGATCGTGTACACTTGAGAGTTTATTGTACCAGGACGTTTTTGTGTTTCGTAACTGTTTCTTTAAACTTCTATGGATAAAAGTTAAATCCGAGAGCTTTTATTGTGTGCCGCGATGGAATTGGCGCGTCTTTAGAATTTGTTTCCGAGGTCGCCACCTTTTAGTTACAAATGTGGCGCGCTCCGAGAAAAGGGCCCTTAGCGAACTTTCATCGATTTTATAGGAGAAGGAGAAGAAGTAGCGAGGAGCCGATAAACTCTTCCGATATTCCTCTCTCTTTTCACCACACACATCACGTTAGGGTTAGCGTCTGTGACAAATGTCAATATTCATGCTGTAGATGTGTGAGTGGCGAGAGAGAAAACTCGATCGTTGGCCCGAACGCCCGAATAAAAAGTCTTTTTTATATCACATATTACACGGGGAATTTTTCTGAATTCGTCAATCGAAAGAGCATGTTTCAATTAATAATAAATGCTCATAATCTGAAAATCGATTTTTGGCTGCTAAGGGCCCATTTCTCGGAGCGCGTCACAAATGTATTTCGAAATTATTTTACAGATCGCAACTAGTGTAATATTGTAGAGTTAGCACAACTGACTTGCCTGCTAAGGTTCATGCCTTCAAATCCTCCCCCCCTCCCGCCATTTCGTGCGAAATATTAATTGCATTAAAAGCGTTGTGACAAATATTAAAATTAACCATGCGCTTATATAATAATTTTTTCCAGCAGTACTTTTTTATAATTTATACTGCATTCTAAACTATTGTCTATACTGTTGAGAAAGGTTAAATCTCTTTATATTATTCCTTCAAGTGATATAATAATCCGTAATTGCAGCATCAAAGAACTGCACAAAATAGCGACTGTATCGGTAAAATCTACAGATTTTTAGGTCCGCACCACATGAGAATTGGTACTGGTAACCATCCATGATAGTCATATTAAGTTGCCTATAATTGTAACGTACACTAAACTACCGTTTTGTCCATATGCGTACTTGGAAGATGAGTAAATTTAACTATGTTTTCAGTAAAATATAAAGTTCTTTTTTCTGCGTGTATTATAAAAGATATAATGATAAAGTGCCCCTTTGATATCAGAGGCGCTCGCTTTAGATTTGACTTTTGCAAATTATTCTTCTCTGTACCTAATCTTTATCCTTGTCAACTCAGGTGGCTGTTTTATCTTACAAGTGAAACACAGCATGTGCTCATGAGCTCACCCTCCGTAATTTATACCATTACAACGCAAATATTGTAGAAAAGTATAAATACATGAAATTTTAGAATATTAATTAGTTACACTTCTTTGAAACTTCTAAACTGGTCAGGTTTTCCTAATTTTCGAAAGAATGAGGACCCTTAATACTCTAGTTTTAAGCCTGGAAGTTTTTTTGAATTTTATTGGTACATAAAGAATAAATTAATGTCAAGTTTTTTTCAAAATCATGATTTTAAATTTTAAAATTTTTGTTTTCACAGATATGTCGTCAGGTATGCCGCCCAAAGAAAGGGACTTTCTGGCAAATTTTGGGATGAAAAGTGAAGCAGCGAATCATCAAGGTAGTACAAGTGAAAATAAAAATTCAAAAAATTTGTGGAAATTAAGAAAAGGTTTAAATTTATTAATAATCTTACAAAATAATGATTTTAAACTTCATTGTGATTCTGACTCATAGAAAATTCAATTCTCATTTGTGTAAAGGAAGTTATGACCATTTGAAAATACCCGCTTTGCCCTTCGAATAAAAATTTCACTCCCTGTAGCTCGAAGAGGGATGGTAGTAAAAGTCTATAAATTTGTGGGTATACTACTATCTTATGCGCAAACAAACTCTAAAAATCTGAAGGCAATCGGAAGACATAACTTTTAACGCTAGAGCATTTCAGGAACAATGCCCCTTATACAAAATAAAATTGGATAATCGAATTATGCTTTTACTATTTAAAAATTTGTTTAACATTTTGAAAATTATAAATCCTTTCTATCTTTTCAAAGATATACCACCAGTCGCGGCGCCAAAGGAAAGGGACTTTTTATCAACTTTTGGGAAAGAACGTGAAGCTGAAAATAATCAAGGTAATTCTAGCATAAAAAAATTAATAAGATAAGTGTTAGTTAGTGAACAGTTAAAAGTTTTAAAGAAAATTTTTTCAAAAATTGAACTTTATAAAATAGCTTGAAATTTCATTCAAATCTTTCAAATTCTCCATTGTATACTGCAATTCCGTGATATAGTTGGGCTTAATTTTAAATCTATATCTAAAAAAATATTAAATTTCTCTTAGAAATTTTTCAAACGTTTCAAAATATAATCAAATGCTTGGAGATCCTGTAAAACCCCTCGCACCATCTGCAACTGACTGAAAATCCTTAAATCCTTGCTAATCCTACACCCTGTAAAAATCCTTTGGTATCTTTAGAAACCGCAAAAATTTATTTTAATATCTAGAATCCATTTAAAAACATAAACAGGTTTTCTTTAAAATTTTCAAAAATAACACCCTAATAACTCTAAGATGATAAGGGGTCGCGAAAAGATTTCAGAATAAGTTGGCTGAAAACTTTTTGAAGGCTTTAAATAAGTAATTAAATGATGATTTATAATTTTATAGAAGAAATAACATATTTTTAATAATGTTTTGACTATCATTCTTCAGATTATGTAAAAAATTTAAGGGATCATAATTTTTTTCTAAATTTATGCGTCACTCCTCTACCAAAACTAATTGATAGGAAAAATTCTCTTTTTTAAATTTAACACAAGTCCAGTAAAATTTACTTATTACCATTATCTTTATCTAAAAGACAATATTTGTTTTAACGCTCGAGGGCGAGCTGAGCTCACCAGAAACATGTCACTATTGATACGGAAAGTTTTTAATTTCTAGAGGGGCTAAGGTTACAAAATTTGCATACAATGAAACTTTTCTCACATAATATTTGATAAAATTTGATGGTAAATCCTATTTGATTATGTAACGATTTTTTAAATGTGAAACAATAATAATAATAGATGCACAAATTAAAAATTCATACGGTTCCCGTAACTTCAGGAAAATAATGAGTTCTAATTGCAAAGTATAAAAATTGTAAATTTTAAAATTGATAAAGTATTATTTGAGCTTAAATTAAGTTAAAATTTAAGTTGAAATTTTATTGCTATTTAGCAATGTGGACATTAAAGATAAGTGTATTGTAAATATTCTTAAGACCTTGAATGTCTGTTTTAAAATTAATTGTATTATTTTCGCGTTGAATATGTATCATGCCTAAAAGAAGGCGTTTGTCTCAATTTAATTAAGATTCAAGAATAGTAGCTGTTAATAAAAATATCGAAATTATCTAAATTTTTATAAGCATATTTAGCCAAAGTTGTATATCGTAAATTATTATCAATCAGTTTTTCACGTTGTCTATGCTTTAATGATATCAACCTTTAATGATATCAAAACTATAATTTATCCTTTTCTAAGTTTAAGTTTAAATTGTTGTTGATTTGTATATTTTCATTAATTTGTTTGAGTTTCTGTTTAGTTACTAAATTAAGGTTTGCCTTACAGTGTCTTAAATCAACTAATTTGATAGATCGGTTTAGTAATCTATAAATGACAGCGATTTTGCGACACCTGATATTTTATCATATACCTGAAATACAGGTCAAAACATGTCGGAAAATTTTTTATAATAAAAATTTTATTTTCAAATTCTAAAGAGTATAATTCTCTTAGGAATTTGAATAATAAAGCAATACGCATTATATAATATAAGTTTTATAAATAAACAAATATTAGTACAGTTAGTATGTTAATTGTCAACGTTATGTTTTGCTGCGAAAATAATTTTGTCACAAAATGGGAGACAGATTAAAATGAAATTAAATCTGTCATGGGTCCACAAAACTCCGTGAATTTGAATGTTATCATTGATATTTTGTAAAGTTAAATAAAATATAATGTAATTATTAAAAATTGGTAAAAATTCTTTAGAATATCTTGAATTCCTTTGAAATCTTTGAAATCTCTGCATCAGCTTGAACATTGCAATTAGACAGAGCTGGATATATTACATATAATTTTTATTTGTTTTTCCATTTTTGCGTCAATTAACCAGCATATCGACGAACCTTTGAAGATCTTTCCTATTCTATACATACATACTTTTACAGATTTAAATATAATTTTTTTATTTTATATTAAAATTTTAGAAAATTGGAATGTAACTCTACTGCAGGCTGCAAGTTTTTTGTAAAAATAGAAAACATAACTTGAGGTTTTGACGATCTCTCTGATTTTGTGAAAATGAAAGTTTTGTGTAGACAGAAACATAAGCTTCTAAAATATTAAAAGTGGAGTTTGATTGAATTAGAAAATAAAAAATTTATACATTTTCTTTTTTGCAAGCAATAATAAATAAATTTATGTTTAGTTTAGTAGTAGTAGAAGCTTCTAATGTGTCCCCTAAGGGTTTACATTTTTTCTTCACCTTCTTCCTATTCCTTAACACACCTCCCACACCCTTTTTGATGGTGGGAGGGTGACCTACAGTTTAAAGTGGGTTCCGAACCACCAAGAGCAACAGCCTAAAGTACTTAGAGAACCTTTTTCTCTAGAGG
>JAAAKG020003358.1:17354-46756 GCA_010014905.2 Druon quercuslanigerum | reverse complement strand
AGATAGTTTGGAAATCTATTTTTTAATGATTGAATATTTGTCATATTCTTTTGCATAAAATTGTTCTTGAAAAAATTGATAATTTTCCAATCTCAAAATACAAATTTTTTTTTTAAATTTATGGCACTTATTGGTTTGAAAAAGAATTTCCGAATGGTACGTATATATTCAAATTAACATTGTTAATTAGAATATATACGTGTTAAATATTTTTATCTCTTGCCTGAAATTAAAAGTTATAAAAAAAAATAAATAAATAAAAAGTAGAAAATAAAATAAATAAAATTTTAAAAAACACTTTTATTTAATGCCTGCCGCATTTAAAATGTACTAAAAAGTAAAAAATAATATTTTATCGCATATGAACTCACGAGAAAAACTTTTTCTAAATGAATAAAATGTATTAAATCTAAAAATAATAACAACTGATAGTAATATATAAGCTTGGGGCACAAAAATCATTAATTACTAAATATGTCCCACGGTTTTATATTACTGTCAGTTGTTATTATTTTTAGATTTAATACATTTTATTCATTTAGAAAAAGTTTTTTTCATGAGTTCATGTGTGATAAAATTTTTTTTTACTTTTTAGTACATTTTAAAGGTGGTAAGCATTAAATAGGTGTTTTAAAAATGTTTTTAAAAATTTTTTTTTACTACTGTAATTTCCTCTTAGAGTATTTTGAATTCTTTTTTTAGAATATACGCCCCCCCCCCCCCCACCTGGCTTTTAGATCAGTTTTTTTCTTTGATTTTATTTTATAAGAGTCTAAAAAACTGAGAAACATAACTTTTTACCGACTTTATAAAATTTTCTCAAAAAAGAGAAATAGAGCGATTTTTCACGAAAAAAAAGATAGATGAATAAATAAATTGCATTTTCAAGAAAATTGTGCACTTAGCTCAGATTTTAGCCGCTTGTGGCCAGGGGAAACCTGGAAATCAGGAAATTCTTTTTATTCCGTTCAAAAAAACTTGCTTTGGTTTAAAATTCATCGAATTAAATAAAAATGTTTTTTTTTTTAATTTTTTAAAACTTTATTTTATTGACTTCTAATTTCCTCTTAGAGTATTTTAAATTCTTTTTGCACAATATATGCGCCCACCCCACCTGGCTTTTAGATCAAATTTTTTTGTTTGATTTTATTTGATAAAGGTCTAAAAAACTGACAAACATAATTTTTTACCGTCTTTACCAGCAAAAAATAAATTTTAGTTTTTCACTTTTTTATGTTAAATTGTTTTTTTTTTTAGAAAAACTTCGTTGCGGTGTAAAATTCATCGCTTTTGGTAGAATCTTCACCTTTTCTTGTTTAATAACGCAATTTTTTGTTGGAAAATAATTTTTTTGCTAAATATTCATCTCTGGCTGCAAATTTGAGAATTTGGTTAAAAATTTCTTTTTTTGTTAGAAAACTAATGCTCTTGGTTGACATATCCTTTTTCCGTAGAAAGGCAATTCTTTGGTTGAAGATTAACTTTTTTGATGGAAATTAATGTTTTCCGATTTTTCTTGTTGGCTGAAGATTAATTATATATCATTTAAAAATTAATTTCTTTGGTGTGAAATTTTTCTGTTTGGTAGAAAAATAATATTTGTGGGTTTGAAATTAATTTTTAACATAGCAGTTTAACTTCCAACCACTGAGTTAAATTTTTAGTGAAGAGGATTAATTTTTTACCAAAAAATACCATTTACAACCAAATTTGCTTTTTTTGTTTGAATTTTTTTAATTCAACTAGTTGGTTAAAAATATAACTATTTATTAAAAAAGTTAACTACTTCGTATAAATAACTTTTTTAATCCATCGTTTTGGGTGGAAAATTCAACTTAGTATGTGTAAAATTTATGTATTTTGTTAGAGATTTGTCTTTTTGGGTATAAAATTAATCTTTTTGAAAAGTTCATCTTATTAACTATTTAACTATTTTAATAAACTTCGTCTTTTTTAGTTTAATTTAATTGGCAGAAAATTCGCTATTTTCTTAAAAATTAATATTTTTACTGAAAATGTAAATATTCCATTTTTTTGCAGAATTTTTTGTTTTGGTAATTAATCTTTTTTGAAGACTGGCCTTATTGGCTGTGGATTCAACTATTTTTTTAATACTTCGTTATTTTTTTATTCAATGTAACTACATTTGCTTTTTTGTTTGAGATTTTTTTTTTTGAAAATTTAATTATTTTATTGAAAGTTAACTATCTTGGTAGAAAAGTACATTTTTTGTTAAAAATTCATAGTGTAGTGTTAAAAATTCAATTTTTTGTAGAAATTACATCTTTTTTGTCTGAAAATTCATATCCATACATATATACAAGCTTTTTTGGTAAAAAATTTATCTTTTTGGTTAAAATTCGTCTTTTTGGGCAGAAAATATTTTTTTTTTTTAAATTCAAGTTTTTATAATAAGCTTGTCTTTTTTGGTTTAATTTAACTGGCAGAAAGTTCTCTTTTTTGATAAAAAATTATTTCTTCAAACTGTAAATCTACCTATTCCATTTTTAGTTGAAAAGTTATCTTTTCTATTAGAAAAATTGAACCATTTAGGTAGAAAATTAAGAAGTTTTATAAAAAATAAAACTATTTATTAACAAAATTAACTACTTGGAAGAAAATTAATTTTTTTTTTGTTGAAAATCCATTGTGTTGGGTGAAAAGTTCAACTTTTTATGCGTAATATTCATGTATTTTGTTAAAGATTTTTCTTTTTGGGTATAAAAATAATGTTTTTTAAAAATTCATCTTATTGACTATTTAACTATTTTATTTAAAATTTGTCGTTTTTGGTTCAATTTAATTGGCAGAAAATTCGTATTTTTTTCTTTAAAATTAATTTTTTAACTAAAAATGCAAAAATTCCATTTTTTGTACAAAATTTATTATTTTGTGTTTTGAAAATTCAACTATTTTCATAGAAAATTGAACTAATTACTGTTGGGCGGAAAAAGGTACAGAAATAATCGCATTGGCTGTGGATTCAACTATTTTATTAATAATTCCTTATTTTTTATTCAGTTTAACTGATAAAAAATTCGCTTTTTTCGAAAATTCAACTATTTGGTTAAAAATTATACTATCTGTTTGAAAATTAACTTTTTTGTTGAGAATCCATAATCACGTGTAGAAACTTCAACTGTTTTGTGAAAAATTGATGTATTTTGTTCAAAATTCGCCTTTTAGAGCAGAAAATTAAACTTCCTTTACAAGAAATCATAATTTTTGTTTCGAATTCAACTATTTTGTTGAAAAATTGTATTTTTTAGTTGACTTCAACCAGTTGAAACTTAATTTTTTTCGTTGAAAATATTTATGAATGAATTCTTACTTTATTTTTTATTTAAGGATTTAGAATCTTTAACACCCCTATTTGGGGGGTAGGTTCTTTGTTTTCCAACCCAGAGAAATCCTGCCACTTTTTCCTTCTCAATAAAATTTTATTGAAGGTGGAATCGTAGTCGGGAAGAAATAATGTGAAAAAGCGGTGGAAGGCATGGGAAGGGTGGATTTGCAAAGCCTTATCTATAATGTGTACGAATTGTTTGTCCCTCTCTTGATTTTCTCAATTTCTCTTGATTTCTCTATCCCAAGAGTGAGATCTGACAACGACTGGGTCCTTGGTCACGTAATCGGAACATCGATTAAAAGCCTCGACATACGTGCGCGTATTACACCATTTATACGTATATATATATATATATATATATATATATATATATATATATATATATAACATATATAACATATATTCCGTCGAGCTTGCTGCTTTCCAGGAGATTAGAGATGGGGTTGACGGCCCCAAAAGTGAACTTGAGCCCTGGAGATATTCTCCTTTTAAGGACCTTAACTGACAGAAAATGGCGGTAAAAATAGGGGTGGTTCAATTTTTTTTATTTTATGTTAAAACAGGGTGGCTCCTGAATCGGAAAACCGGGAAATTACCGGGATTTTTCTGAGACCGGGAAAGACCGGGAAATGGTAGTGAATTTATTTCTTGACCGGGAAATTACTGAGAATTTTATGAAATCCAGGTAAACCGGAAAACGACCGTGAATTTATGTTTTGAATGGGAATTTTAATATTGATTTTAACCGTTTTTTTTTTAATAATTAAAGGTGACCGCTGGACCGAGAAACCGGGAAAACCGGGAAATGATCGGGAATTTTATGAAACCGGGAAAAAACGAGAAATAACCGGGATTTTTCTGAGACCGGGAAAGACCGGGGAATGACAGTGAATTTACTTTTTGACCTGGAATTTAACAAATTTCAGGATGGCCGCTTGACCGGGAAACCGGGAAACCCGTGTAATTTCCTGGATTTTTCTGAGACCGGGAAAGACCGGAAAATGACAGTGAATTTACTTTTTGACCTGGAATTTAACAAATTTCAGGATGGTTGCTTGACCGGGAAACCGGGAATTTTATAAAATCCAGAAAACCCGGGAAATGACCATGAATTTATTTTTTAAATTAGAATTTTACCATTAAAAAAAAACTCCTACCTATATGGATTTTAACCGTTTTTTTAAATAATTCAGGTTGGCCGCTGGACGGGGATACCGGGAAATGATCGGGAATTTGATCAAACCGGGAAAAACTGAGAAATGACCTGGATTTTTCTGAGCCCGGGAAAGACCGGGGAATGACAGTGAACTTATTTCTTGACCGGGAATGTGACCAATTACAGGATGGCCGCTTGACCGGGAATCCGGAAATTTAATAAAATCCAGAAAAACCGGAAAATGAACGTGAATTGATTTTTTGAATGGGAATTTTACCAATTTTTTAAAAATAAAAACTACTACATATAATGATTTAAACCGTTTTTTAAATATTTAAGGGTGACCGCTGGACCGGCAAACCGGAAAAACCGGGAAATGATCGGGAATTTTATAAAACCGCAAAAAACCGAGTCATGACCGGGATTTTTCTGAGACCGGGAAAGAACGGGAAACGACAGTGAATTTATTTATTGACAGAGAATTTGGTCAATTCAAGGATGACCGCTTCACCGGGAAACCGGGATATTATCGGGAGTTTTATGAAATCCAGAAAGACGGTAAAATTTCAGTGAATTTATTTCTTGACCGGAAATATCACCAATTTTTTTAAAAGAAAAATTCCTACCTATATTGATTTTAAACGCTTTTTTTAAATAATTCAGTGTGGCCGCTGGACCGGGAAACCGGGAAAACCGGGAAATGATCGGGAATTTTATCATACCGGGAAAAACCGAGAAATGACCGGGATTTTTCTGAAACAGGAGAATGACAGTGAATTTACTTTTTGACCTGGAATTTAACAAATTTCAGGATGGCCGCTTGACCGGGAAACCGGGAATTTTATAAAATCCAGAAAACCCGGGAAATGACCATGAATTTATTTTTTTAATTAGAATTTTACCATTAAAAAAAAACTCCTACCTATATGGATTTGTAACCGTTTTTTTAAATAATTCAGGTTGGCCGCTGGACGGGGAAACCGGGATATTATCGGGAGTTTTATGAAATCCAGAAAGACCGTCAAATGACAGTGAATTTATTTCTTGACCGAAAATTTCCCCAATTTTTTTAAAAGAAAAACTCCTACCTATATTGATTTCAAACGCTTTTTTAAATAATTCAGGGTGGCCGCTGGACCGGGAATTCGGGAAATACCGGGAAATGACAATGAATTTATTTCTTGACCGGGTGACAGGGAAAAATCGGGAAATGACAGTGAATACTTTTTGACTTGGATTTTACAAATTTTTAGAAAAAAACATCCGTACGACTTTGTTTTCCACCGGTTTTTACATAATAAGTTTAATTGTGATCTCTTTCAATTACGATATCAAATGTGTAATTTGAAAATCTTTAACATCAAAAATTTTACATTTTAGATTTTTAAGCCTACATTTGAATTAAAAAATGTTAAAATGCAGTTTTAGAGACATAAAAAAATAAAAATTAAAAGCGTTTAAAATGAAAGATTTTCGATATAACAAACATTTTTAGTTGATCGACTGTGAATATAAATTAATTAATGATTTTCAAAATTGGATTCACTTTAAGAAATTAAAAACTGAAACAAATGTGAACATCCTATTGAAACCTCGTAAACTATTTTTATTTTAAAAATAAGCCTTAAATAATATTTTTATAATTATAATAAATAATATTTATAATTACAATTTTAAATTAAAAATATTGCTTTAGTATAAATTATTGAATTTTTAACCTATTTATTTGAAATTTTTAGGTAATAAAAATAATAATGATTTAATATTTAGCAATATTTTACTGTGTATTGAAGACGAGTAAATTGAATCTAAATATTTAAAAGTAAACAATTTAAGACTTAATTGTTTGACACGGAAAGCCTTGAATTTAAAAAAAAAATTGAGTAATTTCAAGATATATTGAAAAGTATTGAAAATATTCCAAATTAATTAAAAATTTGAAACGATAACAAGTAATTTAAACGAAGTGTAAAATTTTTTTTCAGAACTTTTAAACATATTTTAAAATTAAGAAAATTTTTAGAAAATCCTGCTAATTTAATTTTTTCTAAACCCTAAAGTCTTCCAGGGTCTTTTTTCACCATTTTGGAAATCTCTTAAAATCTTGTGAAATATTCTATTAAAATAACTTTTCAGAATTTTTGGAATCCATTGAATTTTCATGCTCTGGAATTACTTAAATTTTCAGAATTCCTTGAGTTCCCTAAATGCACTGAAATCACTCAAATTCTCTTAATTCCTGAAAATCTCTGAATTCCCGAAAACCTGTGAATTTCTTGACTTCCTTGAATTCCCTGCATTTCTGAAATATCTTCAAATTCTTGAATATTAAGAATTCCTGAAATTCACGGAAATCTCTTAATCCCCTGAATTCCTGGAAAAATTTGAATCTATTGAGTTCCTTTAATGCTTCGAAATCCTTGAAATTCCTTCAATATTCCGAATTCCTGTAATAAGGACATTTTCTGAAATCTTAATTTCTCGGAATTCCTTCAAATTTATGAATAATCAGAAATGCTCCTAATTGCTGGAATTCCTTGTATCCTCTGAAATTTTTCGAATTCCTTGAATTCTCTAAAATCTTTGAATATTCTAAATTTCTTGAATTTTTTTAATGTTTAGAATTTCTGCAATTCTTTGAATTCTCTGAATTCCTTGTATTTTCCAAATGCTCTGAAATGCTATGAAATCCGCTGAATTCTCTGAAATCCTTGAACTCATTGAATATCCTGCATTTTTTAAATATTCGAAATTTTCTGAATTTCTTAACTTTTCTCAAAATCCTTGAATATTCTGATTTCCTCAATTTTCTCGATTTCTCTGAATTCCCAACTTTCATTGAATTCTTTAAACTCCTTTAATTTATTAAATTTAATTAATTTCTTAAATTCCCCAGAATATTTTGAATTACCTAAATTTCTAAAATTCCTTGAATATTCTGAATTTCGTAATATTCCAGAAATTATCTAAAGTTCTGAAAATCTCGGAATTCTTGGAATTCTCCGAAATTTTGTATTTCTCTGAATTTTCTGAAATCTACTAATTTCCTGAAATTATTTATTTTTCTGAATACCCTGATTTCTAAAAGTATTTTGAATTCCTTAAATTTCGTGAATTTTCTAAATGCTCTAAAATCCCTGAAATTCTCTGAAATTCTTGAATATTCTTAATCCCCTGATTGATGGAATATTCTGATTTCCTGTAATTCTCGAAATTTCCTTGACACCTTTAAATATTCTGCTTTATTTTGAAGCCCTTAATTCCCGAAATATTTTCTAAAATATCTAAATTCCTAATAAAATTACTTAAATTAAATTTCATAATTTTCTTAAATGTTATAAACACTTTTGAATCCCTGGATTCCCTAAATATTTTAAATAAAATAAAAAATAAATAAAAAATAAATTCTGAATTTATTTTTTGATCTTAGAAAAATTTGTGTAAGCAGTTTATTATTAAATAATAATTTTTTTATGTAATAACGATACAAATTCTATAAATTCAGAAACTTTTATTTTAAAGTATTCAATTTAGTTTTCCATTTCAAATTTTAATCGACTTAAATTAAAAATTATTTTAAAGATTTTAAGGCTTTGAATTAGAACTGATAGAATTTCATTTCCTTTAAATTTTAAATGATCCAATTTAAAAATTCTTAATCTCTTATTATTCCATTTTTTTTTTTTTGGAAATTGACCTATTTTCAAAAGTTTTTATCTAAAATAATTCAATATCCAGGTTTTGCAATTCGAAATCAATTTATTTAATTTTGAACGATTTTAATTAAAAATCAAAAAATTTCAGCTATTTTCTAATCAATTTTAAATTGTTTGATTTTAAACGCTTTTATTTAGGAATTATACAAATTCATTTGCTTTTTAATTCAATTCGAAATATTTTTCTGTTTCAAAATTTTACCTAATCTAAAATTGTTTTAAAAAATTTTCAATTCAAAACCATTCAATATATTTTTCCTAAAGTTAAAACGTAGTCACTTAAAAATGATTAATTATACTTTAAAAATTTAAAAATAGTTTATATTTTAAATATTAGTCAATAAAAATCCAGGGCCGTAACATCATTACTGCAAGTTCGTATTAATAAAATTAATAATTTTATACCAATAATTCAAGAAAGAGTGTCTTTGTAAGTAAGAAAAGACGTAAATGTAAATACAACATCAATTTGTTATCGAATATATTTTCCCATGATTAAAATTACCATTTAAAAAATTTATTTCATGACCTATTGGTATTGTAATTACACGAGTCAGCGATTGAGTCATAATTCTGTATTAATAATCCGGCGCAAGTACGTCTATGTATTTATTATAAGTGTTGCGATAACCGTTTGAATATTAAATTAAAAAAATATCATATTCTAAAAGCGATTCGTATTGCAATAACTCGACGTGATCGTAGTCGTTGAACTCGTTCTGTTAAAAAAAAAATTATGCGGATTTTTAAGCCTTAAAATACTGCGGAAGTGAGCTATGCAGCACAATCTAAAACTGTAAAGCGAATGTTTAGTGGCGAAGTAAATTACACCTAGCTGCGCTTTTCTCGACGATTTTCCTGGAATTTGCAAATTGAACGGTAATTTTGACTAATGGACGTTTCTATTTGTGTTCTTTAAGTGGATTTACTGGGTAGATGTAAATTGAAATATTAGGATCTAGAATGTTTATTTTTACAATGTAAATCAATAAAAAGCAGTTATATTTTATTGTCATTAATTGAAAATAAAATCCTCGATTAACAAAAAATATTTTACTTTTAGTCACAGTTAATGTTATTTCATCAATTTGATCCCGAAATTCGATCAAAATAATATGCAACGCTTTTATATACATTTTGGATTTTTTTATTTAATCAAAAAATTGCATAAAGAACAAATTTTTAAAGACAAAATATAATTTCCAGGGCTGTATAGATTCGTTTATTAATTTTTAATTATATAGCGAAATTGGAATTATATTCTTACACCCTAAGATGCCAAAATTTTCTGAGAAAGAAAGTAATTAATTTCCAGAGCTAATTATTCCTTTTTTTTGTAAATTAACTTTCTTTTCAAATTTAAATATTTCGTTGAAAATCCATCTTTTTGGTTTGAAAGTTTAACTACTTAGTTAAAAATTAATTTTTCTGATAAAATATATATTTTCGGTTTGCAACTTTTTGGTTGAAAATTAATCTTTTTTTAGTTGTGCATCCAACTATTTTGTTAAAAAGTATACTTTTTAGGTTGCATTAAACAGGTATTAAATTTAAATTAAAAAAATAAATTCATTACTTAACTTTAAAACTCATCTCTTATTTGTTGTAAAACGTAACTATTTTTTTAACTCGTTTTTTATTTGATTAAAAATTAATTTTTAAATCGAATTTTTTACTATCTTATTATAGATTTAAAATTTATCTTCTCCAGTTCATAATTCAAATATTTGATTAAAAATTTATGGTAAAAAATTAAAGAATTTGTTTGAAAATCAATATTTTTTAGTTGAAAATCCATTTTTTTCGTTGAAGATTCCTAATTTGTAGTGGAAAAAATATCTCTTTGATTGAAAATCCAGCTACTGTTTTCTTTAGAATTTATCTATTTCCGTTAAAAATCCTAATATTTTTAAAAAAATTATCCATTTCATTATAAAGTAATTCGTCATGGTCTTCATGATTCTTCAGAAATTCGTTGAAAATTACGTTTTTGTTTGTTTAAAAATTAATTTTTTAACTTCTTGTGTAGTTTTAAATTCAAATATATTGCAAATTGATCTTTTTTAGTCAAAAATTTAACAATTAGGCTGAAAATGTATCTTTTTTATTTGAAAATTCATTTTTTTCTTTCAAATTTCTTTTAAACCAAACCATTTATATGGTTGAAAATTGATATTTTTTCTTACAAATTCTAGTTTTTGGTTAAAAAATTAATCATTTTATTAGAAATCCATTATTTTTGGTTCAAAATTTAATTTTTTGTTGAAAATTTTCTTTTCTTGGGTTGAAAATCAATCTGTTTTGATTGAGCATTCAACTTTTATTTTGATTAGAAATTTTATTTTAAATTAAACTCTTTTTGAATTAAAATTAAAATCATAAATTCATCACTTATATTGAAAATTTATCTCTTTGTTTTATAATTTAACTATTTCAATAAAAATTCGTTTTTGCTGTTAAAAATCTAACAACTTGGTTAAAAATGTATCTTTTTTATTTAAAAATTCCAAAATTTGGCTAGAAATGTATCTTTTATACTTTAAAAATTTGTTTTTCTTCTTCGTTGAAGATTCATAATTTTAGTGGAAAGTTCATCTATTTGAATTAAAATCCAACTATTTTTGTGGTTAAAAATACATTTTTTTTTGTTAAAAATTTTACTATTTGGTTGTAAATTGAATTATTTTAATTTTTAGTAAATTAAACTGTTTTGTTGAAAATTTGTTAAAAATTTCTTTTCTTTCTTTTTTTATTTTTATTTTTATTTATTTCTATTTTTTTAAAGATTCATCACTGAAGTGATGAATTCATTTCTTTATTATAAAATTTAACTATTTCTTTGAAGAAAAATTATTTGTGTTAAAAACAAATCCTATATTAAATATTATTTTTTAAACTACAAATTTAACTATTCCATCTGTTGCTAAAAATTTATATTTTTTAATTGAAAATTGTACTATTTTTAAAAAATTGTTCTTGTTTGCTTAAAAAATAAAATATTTGAATAACAATTCAGCGACTTGATTAAAAGTTGAACTCCTTTGATAACAATTCATTTTCTTGGCTTAAAATTAAATATTTTCTTGAAAAAAATTTTTTTTCTAGTTGAAAATTATTTTTTTATGCTAAAAATGGATCTTTTTTATTTAAAAATTCAATTTTTTATTAAATATTTATAATTGTAGTGAAAAATGTATTTATTTTGTTGCAAATATAACTTTTTTGGCTAACAATTCATATTTTTTTGTTAAAACTTTTCGTGCTTGGTTGAAAATTAATTATCTTACTTGAAATTATTTATTTTTTGTTTAAAATTCAACTGTTTTATTAAAAATTTTTAGTTTTGGGTAGCAAATTTAACTAATCTGGTATAAAAGTTAACTTATTTGTTGAATATTACCGTTGCTAAAAATTAATTTAATTACTTTAAAACCTATCTCTTCAGTTGAAAATTTAATTATTTTCGCTCCTTGCTAAAAATTAATTTTTGTTATTAAAAATATAGGTTTTAACTGGAAATTTAACTATTGTGTTATTGGTTGAAAAATTTACCTTTTATGGTAAACCCCATTTTTTGAAGTTAAAAATACAGTTTATTGGTTGAAATCCATCTCTTAGGTTGAAAATTTATTTATTTTGTTAATAATAGTTATTTGAAAGAAATGTTTCAACTGAAAATTTAACTGTTCTTTGATTTCTTGAGAATAAATGCTTTTTAGTTGAAAATTCATTATTTAGGTGAAAAATTTATGTATATTTTGTAGCAAATCCGTCTTTTTTGTTTTAGAAAATTAATCTTCTCCGTTAAAAATTAAACGGCTTTGTTAAAAGTTAAACTACTTTGTTCCAAATTCATTTTATTAGTTAAATATCCACTTCTTTGATTGAAAATTAATTTTTTTTAGTTGTAAATTTATCTATTTAGATAAAAAATTTAATCGTTTTGTTGAAAAATTGTCTTTTTTGGTTGAAAATTCTATTATTTTCGTAAAAAATTGAACATTTGGTTGAAAATGAAACTTTTGATCGAAAATTCATATTTCCTGGTTGAAAATGGAACTGTTTTCTAGAGAATTCAATTTTTTAGTATAAAAATTTAATTATTTGGTTACAATTTTTGTTCTTTCTTAACTGAAAAATCTTTCTGGGTTAAAAATTAAACTCTTGTTGAATATTTGTCATTTGGGTTTGAAAATTTTTCTCTTGTGTTATAAAATGTGGTTACCGAATTTTTAAATTTTTAACTAAAAAAAAAAAACATTTTTAACCAAATTGTTAGATTTTTAACGACAAAAACGAATTTTTATTGGAATATTTAAATTAGAAAACAAAGAGATAAATTTTCAATTAAAGTGATGAATTTATGATTATAATTTTAATTCAATAACAGTTTAAGTTAACATAATAAAGTGTGGTAATAAAGTTGTTCTTAGAAATTTTTTTGTTTGAAAAATCAAATATTTTGTTAAAAAGACAATTAAAAACCAAATCAACAAACAATCTGGTTTGTTACAAATTTTCGCTTGGAACTCTTTGAGGTCGAAGTTAATTCATTTTTGTTTAATAATTCAACCATTTTTTTTTAAATTATCCTACTTGATAAAAAAATTAATCTTTTCATGATTAAAAGTCGACTGTTTTCTAAAAAATTCGACTCTAATCAATTCAATATGATACCTACAAATTATTTTATTTAAAAGAATTTATTTCCCTATTTTATTAAAAAATCACCCCATTCCCCTTTTTTGGGAACAACAACTTTGTACCGTGATGTCTCTAAAAATATTATTTTTATCATTTGTATTTTTAATTAAGGCGTTTATGAAATAAAATTGTAAACCAAAAACCTTAAAACAGCGGGGGTGTTCGTATTTGTGACATCTCCCTGGAGGGTTCAATGTTTGAGTGATGTTCTGCAACGAAAAAAATAAGGGTTCTCAAAAGTTTTCAAAATAGCGTGACATTGTTTTTGAACAGCCCCTGACATAAGAAGAATGGTGAAAATGAGAAACGGTAGTAAAATTTTGAAACTGGTATAGGACTAGTAGCCGTTCATAAACAAGAGCGTTCGATGCACTGTAAACAAGGAATCTACTCATGTAGTGTCGTTTTCATCCAACGTCACATCCGCCACTTCCAGCATGTGTCACTATACGAGCTCTGTTCCCTGTCAGCGAACCATATCTACCATATGTGTGAATAGAATCCTTTATATGTGTGGGTAAAATCCTGTATGTGTGTGTACAGAATCGTGTATCAGTGTGTGTTTGTATGCACGTACACGCAAGCCGGCGTCACCATCATCACCGCTTTTACGACACAAGGCCGTGCATTATACGGCAATCGCGAGCAATCATCCACCGACCGGCATCGTAAATCCACAGGGGTTCTCAACATTATCGATCTTTCGTCACGCTCTGCAACTCCAGAGATCCAAAGCCCCAAGCCTTCAAATTAAACTTGAAGTTTGCCAGGCTTCTGCCTTCCTCGTTTTATCTGCATTCGGGGAATTTGACCCGCGAACCACGGTTTTTTTAAAGTACGTTGACTAAGGTTCGAAGAATTATTATCTACCATTTTAGAGTTCACTCGCCCTAGCCTTGGTCACTAACCCCTAAGTGTAAAAATAGCTCTTGTCCAGGCCTTCTTAGCCTAGAGCATTAACCTCGAAGTGCAAAAATACCCCTTTTCCAGCTCTTACTAGCCTGAAGGACCAAACCCCAAATTTAAAAGTCCTCAGTGTAAAAATATTCCTTTTCCAGCTCTCCCTTGCTTTAAATACTAACCCCAAAGTGTAAAAATATCACTTTTCCAGCTCTCCCTAGCTTCAAGCACTAACCCTAAAGTGTAAAAAGAACCCTTTTCAAACTGTGCAAAAATAACCCTTTTCCAGTTCTCCAGAGTATCTAGCAAACACCCCAAAATGTTAAACACTCAAGTGTACAATTTTATTTTTCAGTTCTCTTGAACTCATTCCAGCCTGGAGCACTAGCGCCGAAGAACTAACCCCATGTGTAAAAATATCTCTTTTCTAGCATCAAACACTAACCCCGAAAGATAAAAATACCCCTTTTCCAGCTCACATTAGCCTCCAGCACTAACTCTAGAGTGTAAAAATACCCATTTTCAAACTATTTCTAAACTAAAAGGCAAATCCTAAAGAAATAACCCCCATTTGTTAAAATGTCGATTTTCAAACTGTTTCTGTACTCGAACACTCAACCCCAAGGAATAACCCTCATTTATAAAAATAACACTTTTCTAGCTTCAAGGGCTAACCTTTTCCAGCTCTCGCAAGCCTCAAAAACTAACCCTTAAGTGAAAAATATCCCTTTTCCAGTTCTCCCTAGCTTCCAGCACAAACCCCTATACGTAAAACGTCCAAGTGTAAAAATACCCCTTTTCCAGATTTTCCTAGCCTCAAGCACTAACCCTCAAGTGCAATAATAGCCATTTCCCAATTTTCCAGAGCCTCCAGCACACGCCCTCAAATGTAAAACACCCAAGTGTACAATTTTATTTTTCAGTTCTCCATAGCCTCAAGCCCTAACCCCTGAGTATTAAAATACCCCTTTTTTAACTCATTCCAGCCTCAAGCACTAACGCCAAAGAACTAACCCCCATGTGTAAAATTATATCTTTTCTAGCATGAAGCACTTCCCTCAAAGATAAAAATACCCCTTTCCAACTCTCATTAGCATCCAAAACTAACTCTAGAGTGTAAAAATACCCATTTTCAAACTATTTCTAGACTTAAGCACAAATCCTAAATGAATAACCCTCATTTATAAAAATACCTCTTTTCGAGATTCAAGGGCTAACCCGTAAAGGTAAAAATACACCTTTTCCAGCTCTCGCAAGCCTCAAAAACTAACCCTCAAGTGAAAAATATCCCTTTTCCAGTTCTCCCTAGCTTCCAGTACAAACCCCTAAAAGTAAAACGGCCAAGTGTAAAAATACCCCTTTTCCAGATTTTCCTAGCCTCAACCACTAACCCTCAAGTTCAATAAGAACACTTTTCCAGTTCTCCATAGTATCTAGCACGCACCCCCAAATGTCAAAAACCCAAGTGTAAAATTTTATTTTTCAGCTCTACATAGCCTCAAGCACCCCTTTTTGAACTCATTCTGGCCTCGAGCACTAACGCCAAAGAACTAACCCCCATGTGTAAAAATATCTCTTTTCTAGCATCGAGCACTAACCTCCAAATGTAAAATATCCCTTTTCCAGTTCCCCCTAGCCTCAAAAACTAGCGCCGAAATGTAAAAATACCCCTTTTCAAAAAATAACCCTTCCACAACTCTCCCTCGCACCGAGCGTTAATCCCCAAGTGTAAAATATACCTTTTTACAGCTCGTACTATCCTCAAACACTAACCCTACAGTATAAAAATACCCATTTTAAAAAATACCCTTTTTGCTGAAAATGGGGGTTTCCATAAAGAATTCCAAATGTAAAATATCCCTTTTCCAGTTCCCCCTAGTCTCAAAAACTAGCACCGAAATGTAAAAATACCCCTTTTCAAAAAATAACCCTTCCACAACTCTCCCTCGCACCGAGCATTAATCCCCAAGTGTAAAATATACCTTTTTACAGCTCTTACTATCCTCAAACACTAACCCCACAGTATAAAAATACCCATTTTAAATAATACCCTTTTTGCTGAAAATGGGATTTTCCATAAAAAATTCCAAATGTAAAATATCCCTTTTCCAGTTCCCCCTAGCCTCAAAAACTAGCGCCGAAATGTAAAAATACCCCTTTTCAAAAAATAACCCTTCCACAACTCTCCCTCGCACCGAGCGTTAATCCCCAAGTGTAAAATATACCTTTTTACAGCTCTTACTATCGTCAAACACTAACCCCACAGTATAAAAATACCCATTTTAAAAAATACCCTTTTTGCTGAAAATGGGGTTTTCCATAAAAAATTCCTAAAAAAATATATTACACATCGTATATAGAAAGAATTTGATCGATATATCATTTTTAATATTGTAAAAAACATATTGGAAATTCAAAACTATATAATTGATTCTCTATAGTTATGTCCCAGGATTTCATTGCTACCATTTGTACATTCTTTAAACAAAATTTGAAAAAATTAGGTAAAATAAAACTATTCTCTAATTTTTGCAGCATCAAAGAACCAATCAAATTCGGACCTGAAATCCTAAGTCATCATTTTCCACAAAAAGCCAATTTTTAAAACTTTTTTCTGGCAATTATTATTTTTTATTTATAAAAACCGTGTACTTATCTTCTTTTTATACATATCTCAGCAAAAAATCGTCTTTTATGATGCAATACCGTCAGTCGTAACCTTTATTCTCATAGAACAGAATAATGTTTTTGAACAACATTTTTGTATTCTTATTCAGGATACACGTATCTTGGGAGCATATTTTAAATTTATTTTCCAAATACGAAATTCGATTTTGAATCTCTATCTGAAGACGATTTTCAAAACTCATGAAATTTTCACCTCCATATTCGTGAATGATTTACATGGAAACTGTGAGCTTTTTCTGATGAAACATATTTCATCGGTTGCAGATTGTAATTCGCGACCCGCAGCTGAGCATTTTTTTGGCCTCAGTTGTGTCACGAAATCACCTAAAATCATTCAGAATTTATTGTGTTGTGAGACAAAATCAAGTGCAACCAATCACCTGCAATTACCTGCAATAACTTCAGATCACCTGAAACAATTTTCTAGATCGTGGATTTAAGTGAAATATAATGCAGTTGCCTGAAATCCCTCTAAAATCACTTGCAATATTTTGCAAAAATCTTGCAATCACCTGCAATCACAATATTTTGCCTGAAATTACTTGAATTCCCTTCAATCAGTTTACAAGGAAACAAGAAATTATACGTTCAGTGCCGTCCCCTCGGTGAGGGTTTTATTTCATTCTTTCTTATTTATTTTTTCTTTCTTATTTTCCGAGAATCGATTTGATCAGAAATAAATTTTCAAGGGAATCTGTATTATCAGAGGCAGTTATCATCGATCAGTGTAGATATCATTCCAAAATCTGTAGGAATAGAAATTAATACTATCGATCAAGTTAACTTCTCAAATAACAGAAAAAACTTAACGTCATTATTGACTAGATGGAAAATAAATTTGTTGAATTTTGTGAGTAGATCTTTTTTTGTGATGATCTTTTTTGTGAGTAGATCTTTTTTTTCGAGTAGATCTTTTTTTTCGAGTAGATCTTTTTTCAGGAAAAATTGAATTTAAACATAAATTGTTGTTCTACGTGTCTTATATTATTCATCAAGATTAAAAAAGACGTTAGCATTTTACCATGAATTCAGAAACCGATTCAAATACAAGAAACATCACTTAAAAAAGATACAGGAATTTATTTATTTTCTCACCTGTGCAGCATAAATTCGTTCCTCTTTTTCCATCGATCTGAAGATTCTAAAGTCTAAACTGGTAATAATTTGTCAATTCCTATCGAACCAGACACTCAATTCTCTCGATAAGAGACTAAATTGCATACAAAGTGTTCGCTGTTTTGCAAAATGAACTTTGTGACTCGCCAACAAATGCAAAATTAATCGCACAAAGTTTCCCACGAAGTGTACATCGATCCTGAAATAAGGAATGGTAATTATTCAAGTGGAATTTAATATTTATCGGCGCATCGAATTAGGAATAGCAGAGGCATGGGTTGGTTACTCAGACTTGGATATTCTCGTCCTCTCTAGATTCCTCTTCCTCTCATAAGTTTATCTCATCTGGCCACCATTCTCTTCTCTTTCAAAGAAAGTGCCGGATTTCAGACTTCAGCCCGAATGCATGTCACGTCGAAATAATGGCGGCCGGCCAGTTTGCATTCGATTTGGAATTGAATCAAAGACCCTGAAAACAAACAGAAAATAAATATAAATTGTTTCATTCTTTTCTATTTATTTATTTACCTTTCTTTTCTAAAACGAATAATAAATTTTTGAATGTAATTTTAATTATCATTATTTTCAAAAGATATCATCCGCATATATTAATTAACTTTTATTTTTACCCCCTCCCTTTCCTGACCTCAAAAATAAATTAAATATACATAATACATATAAATGGAATTTTATATGACTTTCAATCGAACAATGAATTTTTAAATTAATATTATTATAAAAATAAATGAGATAAGGCTCCTTAATTTTAGTATTAGAATACTGTTGCAAATTCATTTCTTGTTTTGTTAAAGATTTATCTCTTTTGTTTTAAAAATAATATTTTTAGCTGCAAATTTAAGTAGATGAAAATTAATGTATTTTATTGACAATTAATCTTTTTTGTAGAAAAAATATCTTCTTAATTAACAAATCCCAGTTTTTGTTGAAAATTCAACGCTTTTTTCGAATGTTGATATATTTTCTTAAAAATTTATTTCCTTCGTGAATTTTCATAATTGTAGATGAAAATTCATGTCTTTGTATAAAAATTGAACTATTTATCTGAAAATTCATTTCCATTTTTAAAAATAATTCTCTTTACTAAAAATGTTATAATTCCATTTTTGGTATAAAACAGAACAAATTGGTTGAAAATTAATATGTTTTAATTGAGAATTTAACTATTTTATTGAAAATTCAGCAATTTGGGTTGAATATAACGGTTTTTTTTGTAAATTTTTTATTTATTTTTGAAATATGATTTACTACCTTAAATTAAATTTGAAAAAATTTGTGAAAAAAAAGTTTAGTTCGAAAAACGATTTTCTTAATTTAAAATTCATCTTTTTGTAGAAGAAATATTTTCTTTTTTGAAAAATCTACATTTTCATTGAACGTTCAACGCTTTGGTTCAGTGTTAAAATATATTCTTATAAATTAATTTTTTTATGAAGATTCATATCATTTTAGATAAAAATTCAAATCTTTGGTTAAAAAATGACCTTCTTATCTCAGAATTCGATTTTTTTTTTGTTTATAGAGAGAAAATTAATTTTCTTTACTGAAAATGACACAATTACATTTTTGGATGAAAACTAATATTGTAAATGGAAAATGTCTCTTTCTGGCTTGAAAATTCTTCTTTTTTTTTTTTGAATATTCTCCTTCTTTGTTAAAAATAAATTGTCTTCGTACAAAATTATACTTTTTGGTTCCAAATGGAAGCAATTGATTCAGAATTATTCTGTTTTGTTTAAAGATTCAATTATTTTGTTGAAAATTCATCTTTGTTCATTGAATTCAACTGTTTTTGATTTAGAATTAAAATATACTTTTTTGAAATATGCGATATTACATGTTTCGTTAAGACATAATTTTTCTGGTTGTAAGCCATCTACTTGCTTTAGTTTTTAACAACTTTGTGAAAAATTATTTTTTTATTTTGTTTGAAAATTGATCTTTTCGGTATAAAATTTTTCTTTTGAGTTGAAACTTCAAATATTTTATTGATAATTCATATTTTTTGTAGAAAAAAATATATTCTTGAATAAAAAATTTACTTTTTCTTTAAAAATTCCACGCTTTGTTTAAATGTCAAAATGTCTTTTTATAAAATCCGTTTTTTATGAAGATTCATCATTTTGGACTAAAATTCATCTCTTTGATTGAAAATTTATTTATTTAGCTGAAAATTCGTCTTTTTTGTTCAGAACTAATCTTCTTTAATTAATGGTCTTCGTTAAAATTTCATTTTTTTGGTTTAAAATACAACTGATCGGTTGGAAATTAATCTGTTTTGATTAAAGATCCATAATTTTAGTTGAAAATTCAACTATTTGGTCGTATACTAAATGTTTGATTTTATATTTATTTAATATAATTATTATAAAAGGTTTTAAGGGTTCTTAAAAGATAAAATAGTTAACATGGAGATTAGAACCAGATTTTTTTATTTTTCTTCCTGAGGAGTAATCTTGAAAAATATAAAAAAAGTTTCAAGGTTTAAAGTTAAATTTTTTATATTAAAGGATCAAAATGTAAAAAGAAGCTCAAATTTTATATGTAGCAAGCAAAAAAAATTGTTTATGGTAAACTTTCAATTTCAAAAAAAAAATATTAAAAAAATTAAAATAATGCAATGAAAATATAAAAAATTTGATCAAAAAACCTAGAATTTTCTAGAATTGTAAGCTGTTACTACATAAAAAAAATTATCATATAATATTAATTAATTAAGTAATTAATTTAATTTCACCGTCCTTTCGTCGTTCAAAATCGAAAGATTCTCATTTATATACCTTATTAAAATTGAATCATTCTAAAAAAAATTCGAATAAATTAATTGTAAGTGCGAAAAATTAATTTTCTAGGCGGATCGTTGAAAATTAAGTAAATTCGAACTTCATTAAAAATTGCAAAAATTACTATATTCAAACCATTTAAAATTTTGATTATTTTAAATAAATTTAAATCGTTTGAAAATAAAAAATTCCAAGTCCAACAATTTAATTTCTAATTCTTATTTCTTTTTTATAATTATTATATAATTCTTAAAGTCTTCTTATCACTCTTATGCTCATTAATTTTTAATAATTGAATCTTCAACGAAAAATCGGACAATTTTAAGATAGTACATTCGATGTTTTAAAGCAAATTTAATAACAAATTTAGTTTTATCGACTTAATCTACAATGTACCTAACTAAAATTGTTGATAATTAAAAAAGAACGTATTAAAATTGGGTTCAGTCAATGATTTAAATAAAATAAAATTTTAAATTTTATTTTTTTTTTTTTTTTGTTCTAAAATTCTCTAGTATTTTTCGCAGAAATGTAAATGAAATCCTTTAGAAAATTTGAATCAAATTTAAATAGTATAAAGTAATTCTCTTAAAAATACTATGGAAATTTAGTTTCATGTTTTTTTTTTAGATATTTAACAAAGTTATTAAAAGTATGGTGTCAAAGGAGGGCACATGTGACGAGTCACATTTTGTAATTGAGAAAACTAATCTGATAATTTTTAAACAACAAAGATGAGATCTTTTAAAAAATTTAGATGAAATTTAAATAGTAAAAAAATACTATGACAATGTTTTTTTAAATAATAATAAAAAATTATTAAAAGTACTGTGTCAAAATAGGGCACACGCGACGAATCACATTTTATATGTGTGAGAACTTATCTGCTAATTTTAAACAACTTAAATGAAAGCTTTAAAGAAAATCGAATCAAATTTAAATAGTAAAAAACTAAAAAAACCTTAAAAATGTATTTTTTTGTTTAAATAGTGCTAATTATTAAAAGTACGATGTCAAGTTAGGACACACATGGCGAGTCACACTTTGCAAGAGAGAAAACTAATCTGTTAATTTTAAACAACTGAAATTAAGTTTTTTAAATTCAAATCAAATTTTAAGAGTAAAAATTTGTTAAAAAATAAAAGTATATGAAAATGTATTTTTGATGTTTTTTAAATCGCACACGCGTCGAGTCACATTTTGTAAATGAGAAAAAAAATCTGCTAATTTTAAACAACTGTAATGAAATATTTTTAAAAAATTCGTATTAAAATTAAATAGTAAAAAAATAAAATACTATGAAAATTTATTTTTTTAATAATGAAAAATTATTAAAGGTACGGTGTCAAATTAGGACACACGATACCGTGCACATTTTTTAAATAAAAAAACTTATCTGCTAATTTTAAACAACCGAAATGAGATCTTATACAAAAATTCAAATCAAATTTAAATAGTAAAAAAATAATATGAAAAGGAATTTTTGGTGTTTTCAAGTGATGAAAAGTTATGAAAAGTACGGCGTTAAATTAGGGCACACATGACGAGCCACATTTTGTGAGTGAGAAAAATAATCTGCTAATTTTAAACAACTGAAATTAAATCTTTTTAAAAAATTCAAATCAAATTTAAATAGTAAAAAAATAAAATACAATGAAAATTTATTATTTTTTTAATAATGAAAAATTATTACTGAACGATGTCAAGTTAGGACACACGCGACCAGTCACATTGTGTAAATTAGATAACTCATGTGCTAATTTTAAACAACTAAAATGAGGTGTTATGCAAAATTCAAATCAAATTTAAATAGTAAAAAAAAATACTATGAAAATGTATTTTTTTTAGTAAGGAAAAATTATTAAGTGTTTTGTAAATTAAAAAATAATCTACTAACATTAAACAACTGAAATGAAAACATTGAACAAATTCGAATCAAGTTTAAATAGTGAAAGAATACTATGAAAAAGAATTTTTGATGTTTTCAAATAATGAAAAATTATTAAAAGTTCGGTGTCAAATTAGGGCACATGTGACGAGTCATATTTTGTAAATGAGAAAAATAATCTGCTAATTTTAAAAAACTGAAAATTAGTCTTTTAAAAAAATTCGAATCAAATTTAAATAGTAAAAAAAAATACTATGAAAATGTATTTTTTTTAATAATGAAAAATTATTAAAAGTACGGTGTCAAATTAGGAGACACGCGACGAGTCACATTTTTTCAATAAGTAAACAACTCTCCTAATTTTAAACAACTGAAATGAAATCTTTTTAAAAAAATTCGAATCAAATTTTAATAGAAAAAACAAACAAAAATAAAATGCTTTGAAATTTTTTTTTGATGTGCACATAGATTGCACTATGTTCTAGTCAATTCTCATTTTAATATACTTAAAAGCATATTTTTTAAAAAGAATTTATTGACGAAAATTTTTTTTCTTCGAAATGAAACGACTTGTGAGTTTTCTTTCGGATGGAAGTACAATGAGGATTGAAGAGTTAGTCTTTGACCTATGATCTAGTTAATTCTCATTATAATATACTTAAAAGCACATTTTTTAAAAGAATTTATAAAGGAAAATTTTGTTTCTTCGAAATAAAACGACTTGCGAGTTTTCTTTCGGATGAGAGTACAATGAGGATTGAAGAGTTAGTGTTTGACCTATGTTCTAGTTAATTCTCATTTTAATATACTTAAAAGCATATTTTTTAAAAAGAATTTATTGACGAAAATTTTTTTCTTCGAAATGAAACGACTTGTGAGTTTTCTTTAGGATGTAAGTACAATGTGGATTGAAGAGTTAGTTTTTGACCTATGTTCTAGTTAATTCTCATTTTAATATACTTAAAATCATATTTTTGTTTAAAATAATTTATAAACGAAAATTTTGTTTCTTCGAAATGAAACGACTTGTGAGTTTTCTTTCGGATGGGAGTACAATGAGGATTGAAGAGTTAGTGTTTGACCTATGATCTAGTTAATTCTCATTATAATATACTTAAAAGCACATTTTTTAAAAGAATTTATAAAGGAAAAATTTGTTTCTTCGAAATAAAACGACTTGCGAGTTTTCTTTCGGATGAGAGTACAATGAGGATTGAAGAGTTAGTGTTTGACCTATGTTCTAGTTAATTCTCATTTTAATATACTTAAAAGCATATTTTTTTAAAAGAATTTATAAAGGAAAATTTGTTTCTTCGAAATGAAACGACTTGTGAGTTTTCTTTCGGATCGAAGTACAATAAGGATTGAAGAGTTAGTGTTTGACCTATGTTCTAGTTAATTCTTATTTTAATATACTTAAAAGCATATTTTTGTTTTAAAGAATTTATTGAGGAAAATTTTGTTTCTTCGAAATAAAACGACTTGTGAGCTTTCTTTCGGATAGGAGTAAATGAGGATTGAAGAGTTAGTGTTTCACCTATGTTCTAGTTAATTCTCATTTTAATATACTTAAAAGCATATTTTTTTAAAAGAATTTACAGAGAAAAAATTTGTTTTCTTCGAAATGAAACGATTTGTGAGTTTTCTTTCGGATGGGAGTACAATGAGGATTGAAGAGTTAGTTTTTGACCTCCGGTTGTGCATTCCTGTCTACGAATCACGAAACTCAGAGCGGCAAGTAGAGACTGCGTAAATGGCCGTCGACCAAGGCCAACCACCACCAACCCTTCCCGCACCACGGACTTTTTTATCCTCTGTCACCCTGAGAACCTTGGTTTAAGAATGGTGAACGTAAGTTATGCGCCAGATTGCGAAAGGGCCTTCAAGCAAAGAGAAAAAATTAGGCACGCTGTGTTCACGCACCGATCGAAAAGCACGCGTAGATACCACAGAAAGAGACTACCGGAAAATAGCAGGTGCCTCTCGACACATATTATTATTACCTTTGTTAGGATACGAAAATAATTCAAGACGATATCAAATTTATTCAGATGGGAGTCATTTTTATCTTAGGGGCCGTACCTAAATTACTGACCACAAGAAAATACCCCCCCCCCCTCCCCCAAACCTGCTGGCATCAGTACCGATGTCAAGTAATTTCGAACGTGGATAGGGCTCGAAAGGGTAACCATCTGCGACTTTCGACTGTCCAAAGACGGGCTCAACTAGGAAGGTGGTTTTCTGCAGTTTTCCTCTCCCCTGACCAAATTTTCAGGAAAGTGCGAGTACGTATTTTTTGGTTTCCAGAAATAATAAGATATGGGTCTTACAATGAATTAAGCAATTTATACCCTCAGGACTAATTTTAGCCCTAATTTAGTTAGAATGAGGTTTTTATTGTTTATTTATGAATCATGTTATTTGCCATTTTACGAGAGGAAATTTCAATGAAGTGAGTTCTGTTAACAATAATATCATAAAATTTATGAAGAATATATGGGATTTCGTGGTTAATTAACAATAATTAATTTGTTCGTGGCTTTTTGGGATCCTCAGTAAAAAAAATTTTTTGATAGAATATATCACTAAAGGGGGACAATATATGGAGCCGAAACGTGTGATGGAAAAATAAAAATCTTTATCATTTACGGACACCAAAGGCACAAAACCAAAAAAATTATATTTAAATACTAATTAACTAAATTTAAACTTATGTTTGACTTTGTAAAATACATTATGGGAAATACATTAAATGGATTGAATTTTTCTGAGTTTTCCTGACCATTGATATTTAATTTTTCAATCAAAGCAATTGTTTTCATAGCATTTCAATCTTGTAATGTTTTTAATATAACATCTTTTACAAATGGAATAAAACAATATTTTAGATAAAAATTAAGAATTTTTCAATTTATTGAATTATTTTAAAAATAAAATTAGTTTTCTACCATAAAAGATTAATTTTTAACAAAATACTTGAATTTTCAACAAACTTTCAACAAATAGTAAATTTTTCATTTTAACACTAAAAGACGAACTTTCGAATCAAGAAGATTATTTTTTACCAACAGAAGTTTCATTTTCAACTAAAAAAAATAAATTTAAAAAAGAATAGTAAATTCAAATTTTCAGTTAAAACAGTTTGTTTTTAAAAACAACGAATTAGGAACAAACTAGTTAAAAATTCTACCAAAGAGATGATTTTTTAACTTAAAATATGAAAATTCAACCCCCCAGCGATTATTAAAAAATGATTTCTTAACATAATGGTTTAAACAAAATTTTCATGCAAAATCGTTGAATTCTTAAATAAACAAAATTAATTTTAAATCAAATCTAACACTTTTTTTAAACTAAAAAAGATCAATTTTTAAATAAAAAATACAATTTAAAAAATAGTTGAATTTTAATCCAAAAAAGATTTCTCTTGAGTTTTCAACATCAAAATATGAATTTGAAACAAAAAGTAAATTTTATACGAAATAGTTGAAATTTCAGACCAATTTTTACTTTTTTGTCCAAAATCCCATAAAATTTTAAAATCATGAATGAAAATATAATGCTTTTAAACCAAAAAATTAAATTCACTTTTCTCTACGAAATCAAAGGGACAATTAAATCAAGGATTATGAATTAATTATTTGAGTAATTAAGTAAATAAAGAATTATAAACGAATTATAATTTGTTAAATATTTTAGAGAAAAATTAAGAATTTTTTTAATTTATTAAATTATTTTAAAAAAGAAAATTATTTTTATACCATTAAAGAGTACTTTATAACAAAATGCTTGAATTTTCAACAAACTTTCAACAAAATAGTAATTTTTTCATTTTAACACAAAAAGACGAAATTAATTAAGTAAATTATTGAGTGATTAAGTAAATAACAAATTATAAACTGAGTTACTTCATAATTGAACAAGTTATTTTTAGCTAAAAATAATTATAATTTGTTAAATTAAATTAATAAATTCAAGAAAATTGATAATAATGATTATTTATTATTATGAAGTACATAAATTGAATTGGATTTAAATTTAATTTAATCAAATAAAAAGAAATGCCTTGCAATTTTTTATAATACTACGAAATTATTCGAAATCTGATGATATTCTACGGAATCTTTTAAAATACACTATATTGTTCTTTAAAAATTCCTCGCATTTCCCTATATTAATTTTTTAAAGTTATTAAAAAAAGATGATAAAAATTTGTGGAAAAAATTAATAAATTATTTTTAATCGAATTTAAGACCTCAAGATCAAAATTTAAAAAATAGATGCTAATTAAAAACTCAAAAAATATATACCTTTAAAATTCTAAAATTGGGAAGAAAAACAAATTTTTGGCTAATTAAAAATTTAAAATAGCTCATTTTTAATGTTTTCAACGGAATAATTTGTAACTTTGGAAAAACAAACTGTTTGAATTCAAAAACAACTTGATTTTTTTAAAAAGCCAAAATACTAAAAAAAAATAAAACAAAATGGTGGTCAATTCAAAATTTAAAAAAAGGTTAGTACTACGGTTTTTAACAAAATACTTTTGAAATTTTTAGTAAAAGAAATATTAATTCAGAAACTATAACATAATTCGAGAAAACGAAAATTTTGGAAAAAAAATTGCAGGAACTTTTTTTTTAAGATAACTGATTTCAATGCTTTTCTGTTTGATTATTAAATTAAACTATACAAAAATTTGAAATTTATCAACTAATTGAAACAAAGTAATAAGTTTTTTTTCTAATTTCGAATTTGCTGCCATTTTTTATTTTAATAATTATCAAGTAGTTACTGAAGTCAAACAGTTTTTAGTACAAAGTTCCAAAGTATTTCTTTGAAAAAATGTAAAATTGAGCTTTATTAATTTTAAATTAGATACTATTTTGTATTTTTATTAAATTTTTGTGATTTTCAAATTTATCAAGTCAAACAATTTGTTTTCCCGAGGTTTAAAAGTTGTTGAAAACTGTATCAAAAAGTTATTTTTATATTAATAGTGATTGTAATTAAAATTTTTGTATTAATTAACAACCTTTTCAGAATATTATTTTTAAATTTAATCAAATTCAAACATACTAAGACCTAACGTTGATATTTTTATTTTTTTAATTTAAAAAATGTTCACTAAATGAATAAAAATTCAAAATAACAATAAAAAAATTTACGTTTTGTATTTTTATATTATTATTTGTCAATATTTTCGTATCTTTTTTAAGCTTATTAATAATTTGAAAAAATAAAAAATTTTAAAATAGCCCCAAACGGTGACGATGCCTGAGGCAAATCGACAAAAAAAAATCAAAATATGCGATAACACCAACAATTTTTAATTGATTTCAAATTTTGTTATATAAGACCTAACTAAATTCTTAATTTTTATTTTTTTTTAATTTGATCATTTATAAGATATGATTGCTTTAATAATACGTAATTAACTCAATATGATTGATATTAGTGTGTAATCGATAAATAAACATTCGCGAAGCACAAATCGATAGATTATTATGAATTAATAATTTATTATTAAAAATTATTTTTTAAATAAAATCCTTAGATAAAATTATTCATAAAATAAACAATTATTGTTCTCTAATGAAGTATCATAAAAGAAAGGTTTTGCCAAGTATTTTAAAATTGATTGAGTTTTGAGTTGATAATATGCAATCTTCTGATTGAAAATTGCAGTAAACCTGTTGTTTATCAAATTTATTGAACCAATTTTTTCGAGTGCTAAATGACTAAGATATTTAATTTTTATTTAAATTATTTATATCATTATCACTAACTTCTAATTTTTAGAAAAGGTACCTATTGTTTTTAAGTATATCCAGAACTAAACATTATATAAAAAACATTATTAAGGAATTTTCATAAAGTATAAAATAATAATCCCTGAAACTATTTTTTTATTGTTAATTATAACTAATCACAGTCATCTGATAATAACTCGAATTTAATTATTTGTCATTTGATCTTCATAATATGTTGTTTTTTTAAATCCAATTTTGTATCCATTTTGCCTTAAAATATCCTCTGAATTAACTTTTGAATTATAAAAGCTAACTAAAATCTGTTAAATATACAATGCGTTTAATTAAAATCTTTAATGAAAATTCCATAAAGTACTGATATAAAGATAAAAGCAGAAAAATCGTGACGCCTGTTTTTCAGTTACTTTATTTCTTAATTACCTGTAATATTATACCACCGATGCGAAAAAATTCTCCATGTAGCAAGATTATCATGGATATACCGTAATGGAAATAGTCTCTCTCATTTGCGTTCTCTCTCAATTTATTGATTACATTATTCCTTGTGCCGTTTGCTAGCCAGTTTCAAACTTGGCAGTTAATTTAGCTTACACGCTTTCCTTTTTTTAATTAATGTTTCTATCGGTCTATCCAAACATTTTCGGTTCAAATGAATCTTCATTCCACTTGCTGAACATGGATTTAATTTTTATTTTATATTATTCATAATGGTGAGTTAATATTTGTTTAAATATATTTTTAATGTAAAAAGAAATTAATCATTCTTTTATTTCACCTTGAACTTCAATCGACTTCTTTTGTTCTATAAAATCTACTTGTAATCCGATGTAATCAAATTGTAACACGTGATAATCCTATTTTAATCCATCGTAATTCAAAATAATCCACTTGTAATCCAGCGTAATCAATCTGTAATCCAGGGTAATGTGGATAACCAACTTGTAACTCGTGGTTATCTAGTTCTAATCTGAAGTGATTCAAAATAATCCACTTGTAACTCGTGGCAATCCAATTTTAATATAAAGTAATCCAGTTCTGACCCGAAATGATTCAGAATAATCCACTTGTAATCCAGCGTAATTAATCTATAATCCAGGGTAATGTGGATAACCAACTTGTAACTCGTAGTAATCCAGTTCTAATCTGAATTAATACAGCCTAATCCGATTGTAATCCAGAGTAATCAATCTATAATCCAGGGTAATGTGGATAACCAACTTGTAACTCGTGGTAATCTAGTTCTAATCTGAAGTGATTCAAAATAATCCACTTGTAACTCGTGGCAATCCAATTTTAATATAAAGTAATCC